>ML686214.1:982323-1104666 GCA_007922175.1 Pelusios castaneus
GGGGGGAGGAAGCTGCTGGGTTTAGCTGCCCCATAGGGACAGGGGGAAGCCAGGCCCCTGGGCTCTGCCCTGGGGGCCCTCACCCAGCAGTGTCCCCTTCTCCAGCAATACCAGCACAGGGGATCGGGATCTAACTTTAATGATACCCCAAACCAGGCCTTAGGAACACTGGGAGTGGGCAGGGCCGGGCAGAGCATCAAGGGAGCTCTTTCCCCTGTGGATCCCAGGCAGGTGTGATGGGGCAAGTGTCTGGGGAGGCTCTTCCCTATGGGCCCCAGGCAGGCATGGCCATTTGGGGCTCCCTCCACTGGGTACCATACTGGGCCATGGCAGGAAAAGCAGGCTGAAGGCTTCAGGCTGATGTTGGGGATAGGAGAAACTCACACCAAGATGGGTCTGGACATAGGGCCAGCTCCCAGGCTACTACACGGGGTAACGTGGACTGGAGAGAAGAGTGGCCCTCAGTGATGGAAAGTCAGGTTAGGGAACACTTAATGAAATTGGATGTGCACAAGTCCATGGGGCCGGATGAACTGCATCCGAGGGTGCTGAGGGAGTTGGGGGAAGTGATTGCAGAGCCGCTGGCCATTATCTTTGAGAACTCGTGGCAAACGGGGGTGGTCCCGGAGGATTGGAAAAAGGCAAATATAGTACCTATCTTTAAGAAAGGGAAAAAGGAGGATCCGGGGAACTACAGACCGGTCAGCCTCACCTCAATCCCTGGGAAAATCATGGAGCAGGTCCTCAAGGAATCCATCCTGAAACACTTGGAGGAAAATAGAGTGATCAGGAACAGTCAACATGGATTCACCAAGGGCAAATCGTGCCTGACCAACCTGATTTCCTTCTATGATGAGATGACTGGATTTGTGGATGCAGGAAGAGCCGTTGACGTGATATACCTTGACTTTAGCAAGGCTTTTGATACGGTTTCCCACAGCATTCTCGTTGGCAAGTTAAGGAAGTATGGGTTGGACGAGTGGACCGTAAGGTGGATCGAAAACTGGTTAGATCAATGGGCTCAGCGGGTAGGAATCAATGGCTCGATGTCTGGTTGGCAACCGGTAACGAGTGGAGTGCCCCAGGGGTCGGTCCTGGGGCCGGTTCTATTCAACATCTTCATTAATGATCTTGATGATGGAATAGACTGCGTGCTTAGTAAGTTTGCGGATGACACCAAGTTGGGGGGAATGGTAGATACTCTGGAGGGCAGGGACAGGATCCAGAGAGACTTGGACAAATTGGAACACTGGGCCGAAAGAAACCTCATGAGGTTCAACAAAGACAAGTGCAAAGTCCTGCACTTAGGACGGAAAAATCCCATGCACTGCTACAGGCTGGGGACCGATCAGCTAAGTAGCAGCGCTGTAGAAAAGGACCTGGGAGTTATGGTGGACGGGAAGATGAATATGAGCCAACAGTGTGCCCTTGTTGCCAAAAAGGCCAATGGCATATTAGGCTGCATCAGTAGGAGTATTGCCAGCAGATTGAGGGATGTGATAATTCCCCTCTATTCGACACTGGTCAGGCCGCATCTGGAGTACTGTGTCCAGTTTTGGGCTTCCCACTACAGAAAGGATGTGGACAAATTAGAAAGAGTCCAGCGGAGGGCAACAAAAATGATTAGGGGGCTGGGGCTCATGACTTATGAGGAGAGACTGAAGGAACTAGGCTTATTTAGTCTACAGAAGAGAAGACTGAGGGGAGATTTGATAGCAACCTTCAACTACTTGAAGGGTTGCTCCAAAGAGGAGGGAGCTAGGCTGTTCTCGAGGGTAACAGAGGACAGAACAAGGAGCAATGGTTTCAAATTACAGCTGGGGAGGTCAAGGTTGGATATTAGGAAAAACTTTCTCACTAGGAGGGTGGTGAAGCATTGGAATGGGCTATCTAGGGAGGTGGTAGAATCTTCATCTTTGGAGATTTTTAAGGCTCGGTTAGACAAAACTCTGGCTGGGATAATTTAGGGGGAGTGGTCCTGCTTTTTAGCAAGGGGTTGGACTAGATGACCTCGTGAGATCCCTTCCAACCCTATTATTCTATGATTCTATGATTCTATAGTCCAGATTAGCTGGGGCCGAGGGATGTTATCACAGGACTGGCCGCATCCTGCTGTAGTGGTCGGGGTCTGCCCAGCCTGTGGGAGGGTTTGCTGAGCCAGGGCCACTTCCTGCACTGCTGGGCTCCAGCACCCCACTGAGCCAGCTCAGCTACAGGGGGGAGAGGCAGCCTGGAGGCTGGTGTCATGCCTCTAATGTGGACAAAGGCCCATCCAGACACAGCCCACATCCCTATCAGGCAGTGCCTGGCATTCCTAGCCCACAGGTGTCCCATACCATTATAGCCTCAGGCATTGATAGGGCCCCATGGGCAGTCTCAGCAGAGACAACTCCTTGCCATTCAGGGGTGGGGGAGGAAGGTTGGCTGGTGCCTGGGAAGACCCCAGTGCATACAGCTCCCATCTCTGGGAATGGGCCAGGAAGTTGGCTATACACTCTTTTTTCTGGTTCTGGTGCCCCAGGTAAGCAGGATGCTGTGGCAGGTGCTTCTGCTGATAGACATGTTCCTGGGGGCCGGCACCATCTTCCCTAATTTCCCACCCTGCGCAAATAGCACAGATGGCAAGCGCGTGGACTGCAGCCTGTGCAACCTCAGTCTCCTCCCGAACATACACTCCTTCAACGTGAGCTTCCTGAACCTAGGTGACAACTTCTTGTCGCTGCTGGCCAATGACTCCTTTTCTGGCATCCCTAATCTGAGGAACCTCTCGGTCAGCTGGAACTGCAAACCCAAGCAGCTGCGGAAAATGCATAAGGATTGTCAACTGCTGATCCAGCCAGGGGCACTGGTCACACTGAATTTCCTAGCCAACCTGAGCCTGGCAGGGAACAGTCTGACAAGAGTGCCCCCACTCCCCTCTTCCCTCTGCTTCCTGGACTTGAGCTACAACAATATCCTATCGCTGGGCTTTCAGGACCTGGCAGAGCTCAGCAATATGAGGGAGCTACATCTGGGCTACAACTGCTATTACCAGAACCCGTGCAGCTCTAATGTCACCCTTGCAGGAGACGCATTTAAAGCCATGACATCCCTGACACAGCTGTCACTGAAATTTAACAACATGAGTGTGGTTCCCCAGGGGCTCCCACAAACGCTGCTCCAGCTGGACCTCTCTGAGAACAAGATACCCCATGTGAACAACTTGGAGAACCTCACCAAGCTGGAGGTCCTCAACCTGGAGTGGAACTGCCAGCGATGCGACCATGCAGCACAGCCCTGCTTCCCCTGCCCAAACAATGATTCCCTGGCTTTCGATACAGATGCTTTTCAGAACCTCAGGAAGCTCCGGAGTTTGAACCTGCGAGGCAACTCCCTGAAAGACCTCAACACCAGCATTTTCAGCAGCCTTGGCTGCTTGGAGACCCTTGATCTATCAGACAACTTTCTGACCTGGGCCATCAGAAATGGCACTTTCTTCTCTGCACTGAAGTCAGTGCAGACGCTAAACCTCGGCTACAATTACCACTTTCTGGTGACCTTCGAGAACCTGACACTGTCTGCCTCCTTCAGCCACATGAAGGCATTGAAAACCCTCATCATCAATGGCTACTTCTTCAGAAACGTGGCTGAGGATGGGATTAAAGCACTCTTCAACCTAAGCAACTTGGAGGTCCTCATATTTAAAACCAACTTCATCAGAGATGTGAACCTGTCCCTCTTTTCCAGATGCAGAAGGCTAAATTTCCTCAGTCTGTCTCAGAACAACATTGCTTTCTCCCAGCCGTGTGAGAGGAACATGCATGGCAGTGGAGTGGGGCCTAAGAACCTCTCCCAGGAAGACACTTTGGCTGAGAATCTCCAGCATTGGGCAGACCCCGAAAGAAGTGCTGAGGAGATGGTGAGGAACATCCGAAACTCCCATCTCAGCTTCCCTGCTGGCATTTACTGCAACAAGATCCTGGATTTATCATTCAATAGCATCCAAAGCATCAACCCGGCCCAGTTCAAAGAACTAGACAGTATTGACTGCCTCAATCTGAGTGCTAATTACATTAGCCAGGCCCTAAATGGCAGCCAGTTCCTGACACTGCCTTTCCTGAGGCTGCTGGACCTGTCTCACAATAGGTTTGACCTTTATTATTCCAGTGCCTTGCAAGAGGTCCGCCACTTGGTTGTGCTGGACCTCAGCAATAACCAGTTCCACTTTACAATCAAAGGCCTGGGTCACAAGTTTGAGTTCTTGACCAACCTCACCAGCTTGGCATTTCTAAACCTGGACAACAACCAGATAGGCATAAGGATCTCTAAACATCTGGAGAGTAGTTCCCTCAAGACACTCATCTTCAGCAGAAACAGACTGGATATCATGTGGATGAGTTGGGGGTAACAGGTACCTGGAGTTCTTTGCAAAACTGCCCAGCCTAATGCATCTGGACATTTCATTTAACAACTTGGACACCATCCCAGGCAAGGTCATTGACACCTTGCCCAAAAGCTTGATAAATTTGTCCATTGCCTCTAACAACCTTTTTGACTTCCCTTGGAACCGAATGGGAAATCTGAGCAGCTTGGAAATCCTGGACTTGAGTAACAATGCGCTGGAGACACTAATTACAGGTTTCCATAGCAAGAACCTCATGACCCTCAACCTCAGCTACAATAAGATCAAGGTTCTTCATGAAAAGTTCTTTTCCAATTTCAGCTCCTTGCATTTTCTGAGCTTGGACCATAACATGATAAAGCTGATAGATGACACCAGCTTTCCACATACACTTTTTAAGAGCTTGCAGAACCTGGATGTGAGCAACAATCCCCTTAAGTGCACCTGTGAAGCTCACTGATTCCTCATGTTCCTGAAAAACACTTACATCACAATAGACCATTTCTCTACTAGCATGCAATGCGACCTGCCTGAATTGAAGCGGGGACAGCCTCTCCTCTCCATGGACCTGCGGTCATGCCAGGATATATATGGCCACCAAAGCTTCCTGTGCACTTCCCTCATTGTGACCTTCGTGACTGTGCTTCCTGTCCTATATAAGCTCTATGGGTGGGACTTCTGGTACCTCAGCCACATCTTCCAGGCTGCAGTCAGAAGAGGCTATGCTCAGAGATCCACTCCCTCCTGTGATGAATACGATGCATTCATAGCCTTTGACTCCCAACACAGCGCAGTGGCTGACTGGGTCTACAACGAGATGGTAACCCAACTGGAGGAGAATGGTAGGAGGAGGTACAAACTGTGCTTGGAAGAAAGGGACTGGACAGCTGGCAGGTCCAGGATTGAGAACCTCTGTGATTCAATCTACAAGAGCAGGAAGACCATCTTTATCCTGACAAGGGACGGGTTTGGAAGTGGTTTCCTGAGACACACCTTCTTCATCACCCAGCAGCGGCTGCTGAACGAGAAAGTAGATGTTATTATTTTGGTGTTGCTGGACACCAATATGAAGATGTCCAAGTTCCTGCTGACCCGGAAAAGACTGTGTGGGAGAACAGTCCTGGACTGGCCCTGCAATCCATTCGCCCAGTCCTACTTCTGGCACTGCATGCGAGCCCTGCTTGCTCATGATATTTCTCACTTTTATGACTCTCACCTGTGGAGAAGCATTGACAGTTCTGGGACAAGGGAGTTTGCTACCAGCTGAGAAAAGAAATGTAGATGGTTGCTCCCACACTCCATCCCTCTGGATTCTATCCGTGGTCTCCTCCCTCCGAATAACAGGACTCTAAGGCATCATCTGGTGCAAACACCCACACTGGTATATTTACAACAGTGCAGACTACACTACCCATTCCCAACCAAATTCCAAAGGGGTAGCCGTGTTAGTCTATTGTATTTCCCATTCCCAACCAGGCACACTAAGCTCCCACCTTCCTCCCTGGCCACACCTCCCCTGGGTTTCTCTCCTGCAGGCTTATTTAGCCACTCTAGCCAGGGGAACAGCTGTTCTCATTTGCCTTCTCAGGCCAGGGTATAGCATGGCCTAATTAGTGCTTTCACCTAGGTCTCCTCCCCTGATTTCTACAGCCCTGATAGTGCCTTTTACCCTTGCCCAGGCAGCAGTGAGGAGTGTCAGCTGGAAAAGGCCCTTCCACTCTGCCACAGGAAGAAAGAACATGCAGCTTGACTCAGCAACCCAGATCTGCCCCTTCTACTGGGAAATGTCTGCCCCAAGTATGGATCCTGGATCAATCTTCTCAGCCACCATTGGATCCACCAGAGATAACTGGCTGTCATTTTATGAGACAATTGTCCTTGAACTCCAAGGGATCACCCCCAGATTCTGTGTGCTATTGCCTTACTTATTTTATACTTAATTAGATTTCTCTACTCATTGTGATTTTTTTATCTTTTTATACCCTTTGTTTCATTTTGCTCTCTTAATTCATTCCACCATGGAAGTTTTCCACCATGACTTTTTGGGGTTGGGATGCTTCAGTATCCAAGAATGACTACAACAGCTGCTGCTTGTTAAACCCTTTATTATATTGTCATGGACATTTTCTGTCACCACTCGCACAACGATTATTCACAAAGACAATACATATGCTTGTGAATAGCTCCCAGCTTACTTAAAATTCCAGGTGGATAATTCTCCACTACCTTCAACTTTACCTTGTCCTTGAAAAGTAATAAGTAGAGAGAAATGATCTTTCCTCCTTCTTTACATATTTCCCAGTTGCCTTTACTTGCAATATCTGCTGTTATAATTCCCAGGTCTAAGGCTATGTACACACTACCATTTTTAACGCGCAATAATCCTCTTCCGCATTAATTCTCCCGTGGCTGTTGTTGCGCGAGATCGCGTACACACCATGCTTGCTCGAACGGAACAAAGCCCCCCCCCTTCTGATCGCAGTCCTCCAGTAAAGCGAAGGGGATTGTGGGTACCTATCCCAGAGTCCCCAGTATCATCTCCCGTGGTGCATTCCGCTACCGACGCTACCCAGCAGTTGCCAATAGCAACGAGCGCGAATTTCAAATTGAAGCAACCTTCTTTTCGGCACTGCCTTTTCTGAATCGCCATGGATTCAGCCGTGATCTTGAATGCTGCCTTCAGCATTGTGAACACAGCCCAGATTCTGTTGCGGTTTGCCTTTGGCTATGATTCAGAGCATGACACGGATGACTCGGTCTCGGATAATGACAGCATTGAAAACAAAACGGACATTCTGATCAGTTTCGCGGACCAGCAACACAGCCTGAACCGCCGTGTTTGGTCCCGGCAGACGAGCACAGACTGGTGGGAACGAATCGTCCTTCAGCTGTGGGATGATGATCAGTGGCAACAGAACTTTAGAATGCGGAAAGCCACATTTATGGAGCTATGCCAGGAGCTTGCCCCTGCCCTTCGATGCAAGGACACGAGGATGAGACCCGCCATGACCGTGGAGAAGCGTGTGGCTATCGCACTTTGGAAACTGGCGGCTCCAGACTGCTACCGCTCGGTCGCAAACCAGTTTGGGGTTGGACGCTCGACCGTTGGAGTGGCACTGTCACAAGTATGCAGAGCCATCAACCGTATTCTGCTCAGGAGGATGGTGACCCCGGGAAACGTGAGGGAGATCATCGCAGGATTTAATGAGTTGGGCTTCCCGAACTGTGGGGGTGCAATAGATGGGACTCACATCCCTATTCTCGCTCCCGACCACCTTGCCTCTGAATACATAAATAGGAAAGGTTACTTTTCGATGGTTCTACAGGCACTGGTGGACCACTGTGGTCGCTTTATGGAAATTAATGCTGGCTGGTCTGGAAAGGTGCACGATGCACGCATCTTTAGAAACTCTGGACTATTCAGAAGGCTACATGCGGGCACCTTTTTTCCAGATGAGAAAATAATTGTGGACGGTGTAGAGATGCCAGTGGTGATACTTGGGGACCCCGCCTACCCACTGATGCCATGGCTCATGAAGCTGTACACCGGGAAGTTGGATCCTGACAAGGAGCGTTTCAATTACCGGTTAAGTAGATGTAGAATGGTTGTGGAGTGTGCCTTTGGCCGTTTAAAAGCGCGCTGGAGAGCGCTGTATGGCAGGCTAGATCTTCATGAGGACAAGATCCCAATAGTTATTTCTGCTTGCTGTGTTCTTCACAATATATGTGAAAGCCGGGGGGAGAGATTCAGGAACTCTTGGACCATTGAGGCACAACGTCTGGAAAATGCCTACCAGCAACCAGACACGAGGGGTATCCGGGGGGCGCAGCTAAGGGCAGTTCGCATAAGGGATGCGTTAAAAACCCATTTTAGTACTGTTGGTTAAGATTGTACCTTTGAATTTAATTAGTAACCATTTTCTATATTTTTCGACTGTTAAAAAATTAGCTCTAAAACTTTTGTTTTTTTCCCATCTAATCATTCATTAAATCAAAAGCCGTTAATGTTAAATTACTGAAACAAATAAAGAAAGTCTGATTAAGTTTAACAAGGTTTCAACTTTATTCGATTAACAGTTATCCAAACTCGGGTTTGAGGGGAGAAGGGACTAAAGGTGGGTATAGGTGCGGGACTCAACTACATACGTTGGGGGAGGGGTTCTGTTAACATTACACCATGGATGTCCATGGTGGTCTAAAAACTGTCTGGGCGGGGAATGTGGCGTGGATGCACTGAAAGGCATATGAGGCTGATGATGAGGGGTGCGAGCCTGGAGCAGACCGACCATGCTCTTGAGGAGGTTGGTCTGCTCTTGCATGATGCCTATTAGGGCATCCTTCTGCTGCTCTCTCCTCGCACTGCTCTGTCTCCTGTCCTGCCTACACTGCCTCCTCCATTGCCTTGTCTCCCTCGCAGAAGCCTCATGGAACTGCATGAGCTCCTGGAAGACGTCTTCCTTGCTCCTGCGAGGCCTCCGCCTTATCCTCCTCAGACGCTCAGCTGCAGCTGTAGACTGTCCACCGAAGGTCATTCCTGTTCAGATATGAAAAATGTAGAATGCCGCTATTGTTCTCGCCATGGTCAGGAGCAAATAATGTTGTTCTCCCCACACATTCCTTCAATACACAAGTGGGGACCTATGGGGGGGCGGTAACAAATTTCCCAAAGCTTGGGACGGGTTGCTGAGCTAGTACAAGGGAGAGTTGAGTATTGCCACTGCTAGTTCTGATCCCGTGCCCGAGATGGCTGAAATGGAGGCAGATCTCACACTGCTTAGAGTGCCTCTGCAAGCGAGAATGCATCTCCTTCATGTTGCCGACTTCAAGCCGGGACCTTACGCTGCAGGATTGTGCGCAGCAATGGTACCCGCAGCAGTGCTTGCGAGGATGAAAGGAAGAGTGTCCCTGAATGGTGGAGGGCAAAGGAACGCTCTACCATGTAATTTCAAGAGAAGACTCTGGAAATATTTGGATAACGCGTTCAGTGACTTGAAAGGGAACGACTACTTGGAAATCGAGGCATACATTGATGACCTTTTTATGTAATGCTAGTAACACCTTTACACATCTGTAAGGTACAGAACTGAAGATACAGAAAACGAAAACCCCTTGCATAAAAACCATGTATACGCTGAGCTGTAGCATCTAGAATAGAGAACACTGCGAACGGGACTTACCAGAGCTGCCTTCTGATGATTCCTGGGTAGGCGTGGAGAAGGAATCAGTGGAGCTTGTTTCTGGCTGGGTGGAAAATAACTCCTGGCTCCCCGGGTCGGTGGCTCCGCTCTCTCCGTCCTTGTAGTCTTCATCCTCTGATTCCTCGTCCACAAGTGCCTCGTCGCCTTCTGCTGCCTTCTCTGTTTGGGGTGCAGTCTCCCAAGTGTCTACCGTGCAGTTCGGGGTGGTTGTGGGATCGCCGCCCAGGATCGCCTCCAGCTCCTTATAATACCTGCACGTTGCTGGCGCGGAGCCAGAGCGCCGGTTAGCCTCTCTGGCTCTGTGAAATGTTATCCTAAGCTCCTTCACCTTTGCCCGGCACTGCAGGGTGTCTCGCTCGTACCCCTTTTCGGTCATGGCTTTTGAAATTTGACCGAAAATGTCAAAATTCCTCCAGCTGCCCCGTAACTGTGACTGCACGGCGGACTCTCCCCAGATGCCTATCAAGTCCATCACCTCTGCTGCTGTCCAGGCTGGAGCTGTTTGCTGCGGCGCGACGACATTGCAAGCGAAGCACACAGAGGCAGCAGCACTGAACAGCGAGGCAGAAGGGAGAGTGGTGAATTCAAAAATTCGCGGGACAGAAGAGGAGGTCGGGAAAAATGACGTCACGGCGATAGAGTACAGGCGGAAGTGCAGAAGGGAGGGAATTTGAATTGTGGGCCATTTCCGGAATTTTCACATTGCGCGAGAAGCGTACACACACGGGCCATCGCGCAACAACTATTCCGCGTTAGCAGCAACCACGCTCGTTTAGGTGGTTTACATTTTGCGCAAAAAGAAGGGACTTAACGCGGAATAACTGAAAGTTGTGTGTGTACGCTCTGTTTGTTATCGCGCGATAAAGGGCTTTATCGCGCAATAACTTTGTAGTGTGTACAAGGCCTAAGAGGAGAAACAACCACCTGGTGCATTAAATCTAGACAGGGTGCTGTTGTTAAAACCAGTAGATTGCTTTCATCAATGAACTTTCGTAAGCATGCACCTTTTTTTCAGTTGCCTTACTTCCCCACAATTTATTATAACTATTTAGGTCACTGCAAATGACATATGGCCTTTAGCAATATTGCTCTTCTGCACTGGAATCTCTAGAGCATTATATTCTAGATCGGGGTCAGCAACCCCCGACACGCGTACCAAACTTGGCACACGGGGCAATGCTGAGCAGCACGCAGCCCGGCTCAGGTTCTCCCTGCTGGCCCCGCCCCCCCATGTGGCCTGGGGCCACAAGAGCTGCATGCTGTGGCTCCAGGATGCCTGGCCGCATTTCCCCGCTCCGCCCTGTCGGGGGCGGAGGCTCCAGTTCCTGGGACCCTGACTCCACAGCAACGTAAGCCTCCGGTTGGGAGCTCAGCTCTGTGGCGGTTCAGGGGCGGGCTTGGGGCAGGCACGGGCTCAGGGGCCAGTGCAGTCCGGTGCGGGGGTTGGGGGGACCGGTGTGGCCCAGCTCTGGGGCCAGCTTGGGGGCCGGGCAAGCCGAGCTCGGGGACGCTGGCGTGGCCTGGTGCAGGGCTCGGCGGGGCCAGTGCAGTGCTCGAGCGGGCCGGCTAGGGGGCCTGGCCAAACCCGGCATGGGGCTGGCGCATCCCGGCTTGGGGGGCTGGGGCGGCCCGGTCAGCCCAGCCCAGCCCAGAGGCCGGCACAGGGTTTGGGGGGTCCGACACAGCCCCGTTCTGGGGCCAGCTCAGGGGCCTGGCCAGCCCCGCCCAGTGTCGGGCTTGGGGCTCAGGAGAGGGCCAGCGTGACCCGGTGCAGGGGCCTGGGGACCTATGTTCCCTCTAAGCTGCACGGGTGGCCGGCCGCACAGCAGCTGTTGCAACCCCCGCACAGCACTGAGGGACCCCCGCGCAGTCCGGCAGACCCCGCCGCCCCCCCTCCAGACCTCTGGCCGCGGCAGACCCGGCCTGAGCCGAGCCTCTAGGTTGGCCCTCCCCCCCCCCAGGGCAGAACAGGCAGGCTCAGGGCCGGGGCAGGTGCGCGGGCCTGCCTGCCCCATGCGGCCGGGGCAGGGGGTGGCTGTGGCTGGAGTGGGCTCCTGGGCTCGCACCCACAGGCTGCCTCGACTTCCTGGCCCAGGGCCAGGGTCAGCTCTGCTACGCCGACGGCCTCAGCCTCCCGGCACGGGGCCAGGAACAGCCTCTGGTGCCGGCATCTGCTCTGCTCTGCTCTGCTCTGCTCTGCTCTGCTCTGCCCTGCCCACAGCCTCCCGGGGCCGCGGTCGGGTCCCCGCCACCAGCGGCTTCGGCTTCGGCTTCTTTCTTTCTTTCTTTCTTTCTTTCTTTCTTTCTTTCTTTTACTCCTCTTTTTCTCTTCCTTCCTTCGCTATTTTCTTTCTCTTCCTTCCTTCTTTCTTTCCTTTCTTCTTTTTTTAAAAACCTTTTAAAAAATTAAATTTAAATAAAAACCTTTCTAAAATTTAAATTTCAATTCAAAATTCATTCAAATTCAATTAATTAAACACAATTAATTAATTCTATTTACAATCACTTTAACTTCAATTAATGCCTATAATTTCTGTCGTGTGAGTTTACACAAAAATTTTATTCAGAAAAAGTTTTGCACACGGCTTAAAAATTTTGCACACAAGCCACCAAACCTTACAGGGAACTTTAGAGGAGACCCTGTCACCGCCCCCTCTCCCCCCACACACACACCCAGACGCTGTCCCCGCCCCCTTTTGGCCCCGCCCCTGGCACCTTCTGAGGATGTGGGGGGTGGGGCTGGCACAGGAGACAGCAAAGGTTTCTGACCCCTGTTCTAGATGTACTTCATTCTTTACTGCTATGTAGTTTAATCTTTTCCTTATGGAAGTACAAACACCTCCACCTTTTCCTAGTTTTCAATCTTGCTAAAAGCAACATACCCTGGAATTTTAAAAGCAAGTTTTTGGACCAACTGTGTTTCCTCAATACGTATGACATCTGGGTTAGTTTTCCTTTCTAGGATATTTTCTTTTAGTTCTTGACCACGTGCTATCAGACTGCACCCAAAAGATTGATATTCCCCATACTAGTCACATTTCATTATTGCCCTCATTCAGAATTGGGAAAAAATTCATAGGCAAGAGCTGTGGACCAAGTTGGATGTGTAAGCATCTCAGAAAGGCGATTAGGAGGAAGCACAGAGCCTACAAGGAGTGGAA
The DNA here is from genome assembly GCA_007922175.1 of Pelusios castaneus. NCBI lineage: Eukaryota > Metazoa > Chordata > Testudines > Pelomedusidae > Pelusios > Pelusios castaneus. The sequence goes on from ML686214.1 coordinate 995,064, forward strand.
AAGGGGAGAGATCAGCAAGAAAAGCTACCTTTTCGAGGTCAGAACATGTAGAGAGAGAGTGAGAAAGACAAAGTCAAGCTGAGCTGGACCTTGCGAACAGAATTAAAACCAATAGTAAAAGGTTCTTTAGCCATATAAATAGGAAAAAAACAAAGAAGTGGGACCATTAAAAACTGAGGATGGGGTGGAGATCAAGGATAATCTAGGCATGGCTGGATGTCTAAATAAGTACTTTGCATCTGTTTTCAATGAGAGTGAAGTGGAGCTGGGGGATAGAGGTAGGGAAGCTAATGGGAATGGGGTCATGAATGTGGAAATTACCATACCGGAGGTAGAAGCCAAACTTGAGCTGCTGGATGCGACTAAATTGGGGGGCCCAGACAAACTTGATCTCCTTTTTTGAAAGGATAACAGATTTTTTAGATAAAGGGAATGCGGTGGACCTAATTTACTTAGATTTCAGCAAGGCATTCGATACAGTTCCACACAGGGAGTTGTTAGTTAAGTTACAGAAGATGGGGATTAATATGAATATAGTACGGTGGATAAGGAACTGGTTAAAAGGGAGACTACAGCGGGTCATACTGAAGGGTGAACTGTCAAGCTAGAGGGAGGTTACCAGTGGAGTCCCTCAGGGATCTGTCTTGGGACCGATCTTGTTCAACCTTTTTGTTACTGACCTTGGCACAAAAAGCGGGAATGTGCTAATAAAGTTTGCGGATGACACCAAGTTGGGAGGTATTGCCAATACAGAGAAGGATCGGGATACCATACAGAAAGATCTGGATGACCTTGTAAACTGGAGTATCAGGAATAGGATGAAATTTAATGATGGGAAGTGCAAGGTCATGCATTTAGGAACAAATAACAAGCATTTTTCCTATAAGTTGGGGAGGCATCAGTTGGAACGGACTGAGGAGGAGAAGGATCTGGGAGTACTGGTTGATCATAGCATGACTATGAGCCGCCAGCGTGATGTGGCCGTGAAGAAAGCTAATGCGGTTCTAGGATGTATCAGGAGAGGTATTTCAAGTAGAGACAGGGAGGTGTTAGTGCTGCTGTACAAGGCACTGGTGAGACCCCCTCTGGAATATTGTGTGCAGTTCTGGTCCCCCATGTTTAAAAAGGATGAATTCAAATTGGAACAGGTGCAGAGAAGGGCTACAAGGATGGTCTGTGGAGTGGAAAACCTGCCCTATGAGTGGAGACTCAAGAAGCTTGGCTTGTTTAGCCTAACCAAAAGAAGGCTGAGGGGGGATATGATAGCTCTCTATAAATACATCAGAGGGATTAACATCAGAGAGGGAGAGGAATTATTTGAGTACAGCACCAATATGGACACCAGAACAAATGGTTATAAACTGTCCATCAAGAAATTTAGGCTTGAAATTAGACGTAGGTTTCTAACCATTAGAGGAGTAAAGTTCTGGAATATCCTTCCAAGGGGAGTTGTGGGGGCAAAAACCATAACTGCTTTCAAATCTGAGCTTGATAAATTTATGGAGGGGATGGTATATTACCCTATTTTGGAAATTGACTGATATTTGGCTACGTGTGGTGGTTATAGAAGTGGCCTAAGAGGGGAGAGTACATGCGGTGGGTTCTGAGTTATTACAGAGAATTGTTTCTTGGGTAACTGGTGTTGAGACTTGCCCACATGCTCAGGGTTTAACTGATCACCATATCTGGGGTCAGGAAGGAATTTTCCCCCAGTGCTGATTGGCCTGGGCTCTGGGGGTTTTTCGCCTTCCTTTGTAGCACAGGGCATGGTTCACCTACCGGTGAATTCTCTGTATCTTAAAGTCCTTAAATCATGATTTAAGGAGGTAAGTAACTCAGTCATAGGTTGGTGGCCTATTGCTGGAGTGGGTGGGTGAGGTCTTGAGGGCTGCATTTTGCAGGAGGTCAGGCTAGATGATCATACTGGTCCCTTCTGACCTTAAAGTCTATGAGAATTGCACAAATTGCACAAATAAGGTCCATTGACAGGTTGCTAACATACAAGTATTTTTTCCACTGCTATAATTTTTATGGTTTTTTAAAAATTTTTCCCGTTTGTGTAGTTTATCACTTCTATCATAAATGCAATAAACCTTTCTTATTTCATTCCCAGTACACCATCATGTTCTTTCCAGCATGAGGCTGTGTCTACAGTTCCTTTTTTCCTGTGCTGATTGTCACTTCCTTCCCCGGCTGTTGCTTTGAGAGTCTCTTCACAGCTTGTCATAAGAGGAGTTAGTGACAGTTTGTGTCCTTAGTTTGGCTTGGTGCATTACACCCTCTGTAGCTGTTTTACCACAGCAGTTACAACATTTGACCTCTGCCCCTTCTATACAATTTTTTTAGGAAGGCTCTCCCTTACATTCACTGCATCTTATTTTCCTTTTACGCAGGGCTGCCACATCAGCATGCAATTGACCCTTTAGCACCTTAGGAGTGGGAGGGTATATGACTTAGTTCTGAATATTTGATACCCCAGTGTTACTTCTTCAGGGAAGGTCAGAGTCCTTACATGGAATCAGTGCAGCTGTTGGAGGATTACTTTGTCCTTGTTGTTATTATTAGCTGACCTTTATATTAACTTTGCTTTGTCTGTCTGTCTATCTGTTCATCTGTCTGTCTGTATTCCCTGTGCTTTCCCACCAGATGGCGTAATGTTTATAGGTTTTAATGGTAACCTACACCCAGCACAAACTTTGCTGGACATCTGGCTCTGTGGTACAGGAGTTAGGGCAGGTGTCTAGGAACCCCCTAGTAATGGGTTTGAATCCCACCTGGGGCTGCAAAGCTGCTGTTTGTAAGTTTTGATTTGATCTATTTTTAGTCTTGATTGAAAAATAATATAAAAAACCAAGTTTTTAAATACAGATGACCTTAAAACCAACACACTAAAAGGGGCAAAACAAGTACAGAAGTAATTCCAATTGGTCAGACTTCTTGTACAAGGCATTTTAAGCACTGTGAATGCATTTGTTTGCAAAAGGTCGGCTGATTTACAAACAAATGCATTCACGGTGCTTAAAATGCCTCAAACAAAAAGTCTGACCAAACTGAATTACTTCTGTACTTGTTAGGTCCCTTTTATTGCATTGGTTTTAAGGTCATCTGTTTTAAAAAACTTGGGGGTTTTATATTATTGTTTTACTAATTAGTGGCTCTTCCTTAATAACAATTTGTCTTGTCCTGTGGTCTTGGTTCTCCCAACACTGCTCAATGTGAATTTGGTGTTATATCTATACTTGAACTTGTAAAACCATTGTGTCCTTAATGTTAAGGAATGTGCCGGCTACAATGGGCCCAGGGAGTAACCTGATGAGCCATTAAGGACATAAGGAATACAACCATTGTGTCCTTAATGGCTCATCAGGTTACTCCCTGGGCCGACTGTAGCTGGCACATTCCTTAACATTAAGGACACAATGGTTTTATACAGCCGCCTGTCTCAGGCATTTCCATAAAATCACATAAGTTAAAGTATAGATATAACACCAAATTCCTAACTAAACTAACTTCTAATCCAAATACAATTCCGACACATAAACTATATAATCATTCCCAGCAAATTACTACCTTTCTATTGATACCAAACATGACATAGTTCCTATGGATTATAGCATTTATGATATATGAATAGAAAATAATATCATAAATGCTTCCCTAAATCCAGACAGCATCACACCCTGCCCACATGCCCTGCCAGGGTCCCTGTCCCCCTTTGCCCCATTGCACACAAGGGGTTCCCCCCCCGCCACCGTGGACCTGCCCAAGGTCTCCCTAGCCCCTAGAAGTCGACCTAGGCATCCAGTGTGGACGCTCTAGGATGACTTTGTAAGTTCCCCCTTAAGTTGACTTTAATTTTAAGTACAGACACACTAAGTCGACTTAAAATTACAAGTGGAGACATAGCCCTAAGTGTCTACACTCATTTGTAAACCCGGGTTAGGGTCCCAACCTGGGCACCAGTATCTACACTGCATTATGTAAGCCTGAGTCCAACCAGCCATATCTCAGGCTTCCTAGCGCTCTCCCAAAATATGGCTCCGTGAGCCCTTCGTTCATGGTGCAGCATGGGAAAACTTGGATGTCCACCAAACTTGACCATCCAGGAGATGAAGGAAACCAGCCTGCGGGAGGATAGGATACTTTTGGCACACTCCAAGAGTATGAGTCCAGTGGGGCTGTGCCTATACTACAAAGCAACAGGGCTGTGTCTCAGCTTGAATCAGTCTCGGACCTTCACTCCCATGGGATCATGTCACCCTGGATTTGAGCCCTGGGTTACGACAATTTGCGTGTAGGCAGAAGAAGGGAGCCTGAGGTTAAACTACAAACTACAGTGTAGACATACTCTATGATTCTATTACTCTTCTGCCTGGCTCTCTCTCCAGTTCTGCTCGAGAGTGACTCAGCGCCTCCCCCGCTTCAGCAGGTGCACTGCAGCCCTGTGCCTGGCAGGGCTTCTGCATGGCTGGAGAGTTCCCCGCTCCCTGGTGGCAGCCATGGAGCTGTAATTGCCAGGGATCATTGTGACAAAGTGGAAATTTTCATAATATTTTGTATGACTACCGTGTGTGCCTCAGTTTCCCCTATGTGTTGCATGATTAATGGGGATAGAAGGTTATTTGATCTTTGCAGAGACCCAGAGGAGCAGGTGCAATTGATGCCTAGCTCTCTGGGGCCCCATGCCATGAAGAACCCAGAAGACAATGGCCTGGGCATTTGGTACCTAGCACTTATGACCATGGATGGCAGACCCCTCTCCAGAAGTTTTGTCTAGCTGGAGAAGAAAGGGCTAAGGAGGAGGCCAGGCAACAGTGTTTGCCCTGGAATAGGAACAAGGGGCAGAGGTGAGACAAAGTGAGGTTGTATAGCATGGGCTGCAGGAAGCAGGAGACATTTCTGGACTGAAGCTACTAAAGTACTGGGCACTGGACAGAGCCAGAAGGATTTTCTATAACTTTCCATTCTCTACACTAACCAAGGACTGTCTACAGTGTTCCAGACATCTAATAAAGCCTCCTGTTTTACACCTCTAGCTGAAAGCCACTGCAGAGCCAGGAATTTGGGGGTGCAGTGCTCCCTTTAGGGTTTCCCCCTCGGGCCAGGCCCATCCCAGGTGGGATCTGTGACATACCAGTGCTTCAGAACCAGTAAAATGAAGACACTGCCTGTGAGAACCCGCAGGCTGTGCTTGTCACCCACTTTACGTATGAACAGCCAGATTAGGTCAGACCAATGGTCCATCCAGCCCAGTGTTCTGTTTGCTGACAGCAGTCAATATCAGTGGGAATGAACAGAATAGTCGATCTGCCTCTTTAACAGCCTGCAGAGCCAGGGAGCAGGGAGCCATGGCCTAAAGGAGTCAGGTTTTGGGGACCAGCTGATCCAGGTGAGCAGCAGCTCCAGCTCCCAGCTTGGAAACTTCAGTGAGGACCCAGACCTGTAGAAGGGACCTACAAAAGACAAACCTTTGGCACGGGTAGGGGCAGCTATGTGGCCATGGGGTCTCCCTCAGGTTCTGGGAGGGCTGTGACCCCTGAGCTACTGAGGCCAGAGAACCCTGCAGTCCCAAGCCAGGGCTATTGCTTTGGTTTCATGTCAACATCTCTTGCCTTTGTGTGGCAGTGGAACAGGAGGATCTGTGCTGAAAGCTAATGCCCTGCCTGGGCATGGCTGACCTCTGTCTACAGGATGCAGGACCAGCCCACCCAGAGACCAGGGGCCAGCTGTGCTGCTGCACAGGAATGGCACAGCTTCTGATGTGCTGTTTAACCGGTGGGGAGAACAAAGCTACAAGAGTCACAGCTGCCACAGCTTCTGCACAGAGTGGGTCCAGCTGCAGGGACCCCCACCACAACAGTGGTCCCAGGGAAAGCAGGAGGAGGAAGAGCAGCAGTTTGTGTCACCTGTGAACCCCAGAGAATCAGTGCCCCCCAGCTGGGTGTGAGGCTGCTCTCTCGGAGAAGGGAGACATACTCTCTGAAGTGGGACCAGCAGACCCAGGGGCCTTTTGAGCAGGTGATGGGACATGCCAGTGGCCCAGGAGGAATGAGTCTCTGCAAGCACACCTACCTGACGGGCAAGGCCCTGGGGACTGAGGGTGCCTGGTGTCATGGCCACTCCTCAAGGCTCCTCCATGACGAAGTGATCCATGATCGCCTCCTGGATGAGAACCGCTCGCCATTGGGCTTGCTGCACCTGGGGCACATCATAGAATCATAGAATAATAGGGATGGAAGGGACCTCACGAGGTCATCTAGTCCAACCCCCTGCTAAAAAGCAGGACCACTCCCACTAAATCACCCCAACCAGGGTTTTGTCTAACCAGGCCTTAAAAATCTCCAAAGATGGAGATTCCACCACCTCCCTAGGTAGCCCATTCCAATGCTTCACCACTCTCCTAGTGAGAAAGTTTTTCCTAATATCCAACCTTGACCTCCTCAGCTGTAATTTGAAACCATTGCTCCTTGTTCTGTCCTCTGTTATCATCAAGAACAGCCTAGCTCCCTCCTCTTTGGAGCACCCCTTCAAGTAGTTAAAGGTTGCTACCAAATCTCCCCTCAGTCATCTCTTCTGTAGGTTAAATAAGCCTAGTTCCTTCAGTCTCTCCTCATAAGTCATGTGCCCCAGCCCCCTAATCATTTTTGTTGCCCTCTGCTGGACTCTTTCTAATTTGTCCACATCCTTTCTGTAGTGGGGAGCCCAAAACTGGACACAGTATTCCAGATGCGGCCTGACCAGTGTCGAATAGAGGGGAATTATCACATCCCTCGATCTGCTGGCAATACTCCTACTGATGCAGCCTAATATGCCATTGGCCTTTTTCGCAACAAGGGCACACTGTTGGTTCATATTCATCTTCCCGTCCAACATAACCCCCAGGTCCTTTTCTACAGCGCTGCTACTTAGCCAATTGGTCCCCAGCCTGCAGCAGTGCATGGGATTTTTACATCCTAAGTGCAGGACTTTGCACTTGTCTTTGTTGAACCTCATGAGGTTTCTTTCAGCCCAGTGTTCCAATTTGTCCAAGTCTCCCTGGATCCTGTCCCTGTGCTCCAGAGTATCTACCATTCCCCCCAGCTTGGTGTCATCCACAAACTTACTAAGTACGCAGTCTATTCCATCATCAAGATCATTAATGAAGATGTTGAACAGAACTGGCCCCAGGACCGACCTCTGGGGCACTCCACTCGTTACCGGTTGCCAACTAGACATCGAATCATTGATTCCTACCCGCTGAGCCCGTTGGTCAGTTGTCTATCCACCTTACAGTCCATTCATCAAACCCATACTTCCTTAACTTGCCGACGAGAATGCTGTGGGAAACCGTATCAAAAGCCTTGCTAAAGTCAAGGTATACCACGTCAACGGCTCTTCCCGCATCCACAAATCCAGTCATCTCATCATAGAAGGAAATCAGGTTGGTCAGGCACGATTTGCCCTTGGTGAATCCATGTTGACTGTTCCTGATCACTCTATTTTCCTTCAAGTGTTTCAGGATGGATTCTTTGAGGACCTGCTCCATAATTTTCCCAGGGATTGAGGTGAGGCTGTAATTCCCTGGATCCTCCTTTTTTCCTTTCTTGAAGATAGGTACTATATTTGCCTTTTTCCAATCCTCTGGGACCTCCCCGTTCGCTGCAAGTTCTCAAAGATAATGGCCAGCGGCTCTGCAATCACTTCAGCCAACTCCTTCAGCACCCTCGGATGCAGTTCATCCAGCCCCATGGACATGTGCACATCCAATTTCTTTAAGTAGTCCCTAACCTGACTTTCCATCACTGAGGCTGCTCTTCTCTCCATTCCGTGTTACCCCATGTAGTAGCCTGGGAGCTGGCCCTCCCTGTGAAGACTGAAATAAAAAGAGCACTGAGTACTTCAGCCTTTTCTGCATCGTACACCACAAGGATCCCTGCCCCATTCAGTAAGGGACCTACACCACCCCTGATCCTTTTCTTGTTGCTGACATACTTATAGAACCCCTTTCTGTTATCCTTCACATCTCTTGCTAGCGGCAACTCCAATTGTCCTTTGGCCTTTCTGATTTTATCCCTGCAGTCCTGAGCAATATCTTTATATGCCTCCCTTGTCATCTGTCCAAGCTTCCCTTTTATGTTTCAGCTCACTGCAGAGTTCTCTGCTAAGCCACACTGGGCGCCGTACACATTTGCTGTTCTTTCTGCAGATTGGAATGTTATCTTCCTGTGACTTTAAAAGGGTTTCTTTAAAATACAGCCAGCTGTCTTGGACACCTTTCCCCTTCAGATCAACCTCCTAAGGGATCCTGCCCATCAGCTCCCTAAGGGAGCCAAAATCTGCTTTTCTGAAGTCCAGGGTGTGTGTTCTGCTTCTTTCCTTCCTTCCATTGATCAGGATCCTGAACTCTACCATCTCATTGTCGCTGGTGCCTGTTCGTGCCCGATGGGACAATGGGTGGCCGCTTGCTCGGGCAGGCCTATGTCAATGCCACCTTTCCCTAGGCACACATTAAGGAGACCCCATTTTGGACAGTGTAAGGGGCTCTAGCCTGAAATCTGGGAGACTGCAGACCAACATAGCTCAAATACTGACCCAACCCAAGAATTTACAACCCACCTGGGAATGTGAAACTGGTCCCCCCAGAAACTTGGGACCCACCTAGGAATTTATGACCCTCCTGGAAAACATGGGAATCACCTAAGGGTTTGGGCCCACCTGAAATTTACGACACCCAAAAATTTACAACACCCTGAGAACTTGGGACCCACCTGCACACCTAAAGAATTTATGACCCATTGGAAAATTTGGAAAACATAACTAAATTCTATCATGGGAACTGCTTGGGGTTTCCTAATATGGCAACAGGAACCCCTGACTAATGCAAAAGACCCTCCCCTGGTGTGAGGAGACACTAGCCTAATATGGTAACAGGAAGCAAGCAAAAGTCCTATAAAAAAGAGGTATCCAGTAACTTGAAGTTCAGAGGTTCACGTGTTAACCATTGGAGCTGATCACCCCAACGGTTGAATCTCCCGAAGAAAGCTAGCTCGTGTCATGTCTCATACCATGTTCCTGGTGTCCATGCTGCTGGTCAGTGGTGCTTGGGTTATGGTATGTATGTAAACCACCCTCTGCAATACCTTACAGTGTTGTTTCAGTCAGGTACCTAAATTTGCTACCTCCGTTAGATGTTTTAAGATTACTGTTTAATTTTAACTGCTACTTCAGTTAAGTGTTTTAAGATTAATGTGTTGTTCTTAAGTACTACCTCAGTTGAAGATTTTAAGATCACTGTTCTGGTTTTTCAACTGCCACCCCTAAGTGACTGCTTTTCTAAGTACAAAATTGCTGTTTTGTGTTTTACTGCTGAAAATAACTTAGAATAGCCATTTCTTGTCAAGTAATTACTGTGTTCACCCACTGGGCACCCCAAATAAAAGAAAATCGTTTTTGTGATTAAACCAAGCGTGTGGCATCTCCTTCTCCCATCACAGTTGGGGAATCCACAGTGCCCAGATTGCCGTTCACTTCTAATTCCCCGATCAATTCTTCTTGGTTTGTGAGCAATAGGTCTAGAGGTGCAAGGCCCCTAGTTGGTTTCTCCAGCATTTGTACTAGGAAGTTGTCCTCAATATTCTCCAAAAAATTCCTGGATTGCCTGTGCACTGCTGTATTGCCTTCCCAGCAGACGTCAGGATAATTGAAGTCACCCATAAGAACCAAGGCCTGTGATCTGGAAACTTCTGTTAGTTGTCCCTAGAACGCCTCATCCATCTCCTCCTTCTGGTCTGGCAGTCTGTAGCAGACACCCACCACGACATCCCCCTTGTTGCACTCTCCTCTAAACTTAACCCACAGATTTTCAACTGGCTTGTTTCCACTTTCGTAGTGGAGCTCCGAGCAGTCATACAGCTCTTTTACATATAACACTACTCTTCCCCCCCCCCTTCTTCCCTGCCTGTGCTTCCTGAACAATTTATATCTGTCCATGGCAGTGCTCCAGTCATGCAAGTTATCCCACCACGTTTCTGTTATTCCAATTATATCATAGTTCCTTGTCTGTGCCAGTACTACCAATTCTTCCTGCTTGTTTCCCAGGCTCCTCGCATTTGTGTACAGACACTTAAAATACCGGGCCGATTGCCCTACTTTGCCCTGTCGATTCTCTCTCCTGTCGCATCTTCATCCTTGCAATTTCTCCCGGCGTCCTCCTTTCCCACTCGCCTGAGGTATTATGACTTCATTAGGACATAAAAAACAATTATTTGATTTCTCCCCCCAGTTCCAACTACCCTCTCTTTTATTCCTGCTGTTACAGCCCCAGCACTCCCCAAGTTCCATCCCTTCCCCCAGGTCTCCCTCTGTTTCACTTACCTGTGGACACCTTCCCCCTTCAAACCTAGTTTAAAGCCCTCCTCACTAGGTTAGCCAGTCTGCTTCCAAATACGCTCTTCCCCTTCCTGGATAGGTGGAGTCCATCTCTGCCTAGCAGTCCTTCTTCTTGAAACAGCACCCCATGGTTGAGGAAGCCAAAGCCCTCTTGGTAACACCATCTTCACAGCCAGGCATTCACCTCCAGGATGCATCTGTCTCTGCTCAGGCCCCTACCCTTGACTGGAAGGATCGTGGAGACCACCACCTGTGCACTGAACTCCTTCACCTGTGCTCCCAGAGCCCCTTAGTCACCTTTGATCTGCTAAGGGTCACTTCTCGCAGTATCATTGGTTCCTACATGGATGAGTAGCATGGGGTAGTAGTCAGAGGGATGGATGATTCTCGACAATCCCTCTGTAACGTCTTGGATACGGGCCCCCGGCAGACAGCATACCTCCCGAGAGGCCTTGTCTGGGTGACAGATGGGTGCCTCTGTCCCCCTCAGAAGAGAGTCCCCAACTACCACAACCCGACGTTTCCTCCTGGGTGTGTGGTTGTGATCCTCCCAACCTTGGGGGTGCATGGCTTCTCCTCTTCCACCTCATCGCTCGTCTTTAGTGCTGTGTAGCGGTTCTTTACCACAATGGAGGGTGGGATGGGAGCAAGGGTGGAGCACTGTCTGCTGCCAGAAGTAACAAGCTGCCAGTGTCCACCCTGTGCCTGAGCCATCTCATCCTTCTCTGAGAGAGTGGCAGCAGTCTCTTGCACCTGGATAGTTTCCTCATCCCTGCATGTTTCCTCATGGATACTATCCAGGAACTTCTCCAGGGCATGGATACTCCTGAGCCTAGCCACCTCCTCCTGTAACTCCCCCACCTGCTTCCTGAGAGATTCCACCAGAAGACACCTGTCACACTGAATGATCTCCCCAGCCTGACTGTCTGTGAGTGGGAAATGCAAGCCACAGTCCTTGCAAGTCCACACCAGGATCTGGGTAGAGATACCCGTGGTCAGTATGTCTGTCTGGATACAGGCGCAGGAGACAGAAGCAGTGCTGGCACAAGTGGTGCGGCTCTTCTTCACCATAGTGGCTCCACAAACCTCCCACAAACTCCCTCTCAAACTCCCCTGTTTGTAGTCCCTGTTCATCGGGCTGCTCGAAGTGGCCGGCGAGGTGTTGGGCTTCGGCCTCCCAGAAGGGGGGGATGGTACGTTCAGTCAGGTGCAAGTGCGTCAGGAGGGCCCTCCAGTGCACTTTGAGCTGTCCGAAGGCTCGCTCAATGCCGAGGCGGCACCTGTTGAGCCATCGGTTGAAGAGCTCCCTGCTGGCGTCCAGGTTGGCCGTGTATGGCTTCATGAGGCAGGGGAGCAAGGGGTAGGCAGCATCCCTGACGATGACGATGGGCACCTGCACATCCCTGAGGGTGATGATGCGGGGGGGGGGGGGGGGAAGAAGGTGTCCTCCTGCATACACCGGAACAGTCCAGAGTTCCGGAGGACATGGGCATCGTGCGCCTTCCCCGGCCAGTCGACATAAATGTTGGTGAAGATGCCTCGGTGGTCTACCAGCACCTACAGGACCACAGAGCTGTAGCCCTTACGGTTCTGGTAGTCTCTTGCTCGTCCTGCAGGGTGCCCGAGGTGACGAGGTGGGCTAGCAGGACTCGGTTGATGGTCCTGCTGACCTGCATGAGGGCGATCCCCACGGTGGCCTTGCCAATCCCAAACTGGTGGGATTGGTGGGATGGACATACTAGTTTGAATTAAAATTCCAGTGTGGCCATGTTAGTTTGAATTAAGTTAATTAACTAATTCGAACTAGCATTTGTAAGTGTAGACATAGCCAGAGGCAGCAAAGACTATGGGACACTCATGCTAGACCCCCGGGGGCATAGTGGGGAGGGCTATCCTTGGTGATCCCGACACAAACCACTTGCTCTAGACTCCTGGCCAAGGGCCAGAGCCCAACGACTTGGGCGTTCTGGGTCTTGCTGGCCAAAACTAGAGTGTGATGCTGGCAATGCATCCGTGCCAAAGTTGCCATGCCTCAACAGCATGCTGACGGGTACACAGCTGGAACCAGTCAGCTCATTATCTGCTGCTCTTAGTAAACTAGGGAAGTGTGTGTTCACTGTTCACACTCTACTGAGTGCTTTTGAGTTGCTGTATGCATTAATTTCATTTATTACATCTATCCCATATAATTGTATGGTAATATTTGAGTGTTTGCCCTGCAGCTGTGTACATTATCAGACAGGAGAGGGACACCAACTAACGTAAAGCATGACTGATCTCAAACAGAAGGCATTGCATGCTAACCGACAAGGAAGATTCATCCACACCAGATGGACAAAAGAGGTTTTCTGTCCCCTCCCCCTGTGAAGATGAGTCTTGCACATGAATTCCTCCCATCAGGTGGGTTTGCAGCTCAAAGCAGAATGGGGAAGGAAATAAAAATTGCCAACATAGAGGAGCTGTGGGGCCAAGGATCCCTAGACATAAGCAAATGCTTAACCCAGATTAGCCCTAAAAGGCATAGAGGGTGGGTCATCACTGGAATAAGAAACCTGTGAGACAGCCATGGCAAGCCTGGATTAGCTGACTCAGGCTCATGGATCTCAGGTTGTGAGGCTAAACGCTGTGAAGACATTCAAGCTTGGACTGGAGCCCATCCTCTGGGACCCTACCCCTCTTGGGGTCCCAGACCTTGGCCCCCAGCCTGAGTCCAAATCTCCACACAGCCATTTTACAGCCCTGAAGTCCAAAGCTGGGAATCCAAGTTTGCTGATCCAAGCCAGCCATGGGTGTTTAGTTGGTGTGTGTGTCTTGTAAATAACTCCCTTGCTTCCCCATCACCTGAGTAAACCTGTTCCAAAGGGGTAGCCATGTTAGTCTAGTTCAGCGAAACAAACAAGGAGTCCTGTATCACTTATGTTCAAAGCATCTGATGAAGTGGGATTTTCTCCCATGAAAGTTCATGTGATAAATAAATTTGTTAGTCTTTAAAAGTGCCACACAACTCTTTGTTGGTTTTGCTGAGTAAATGTGTAGATAATTTATTAGAGGTTTGGCCACAAGTGCTGTCTTTGGGGTGAGATCTAAGGTGCAATTGACCTGGGGCAAGTGACTCCTTTGGGACTGGGAGTAACCCAAATATTGCTAAATTCCAAAGGGGTAGCCGTGTTAGTCTATTGTAGAAAGACAACAGAGTCCTGTGGCACTTTTAAAGACTAACAGATTTATTTATCGCCCAAATATTGCTGTGATTCTTGGTATGAGGGACTGTCTCTCATAAAGGTATCCTCACTTGATTGGCAAGGCAGACCAGAGTATCCAAAAGACTGACTGTGACTTCATGTTAAGGCTGTTATAGTGCCTGAGGAGTTTACACTTGGTTGGTGAAATCTAAATCTAGAACTCACATCCAATTCAGGGTTTGTGTCTCGGTTTTTAAGAGTCTGTCCTAATGTTCATACTCATACTGTTGAGTCTTAGAACTCTGACCAGAGCGCGCACACACACAGTTTTCATAGATTGTCACAGGGTATGCCCACCCTGTCTCCCCGTGTGCTGCATTGGGCAGTGTAGCAGCCTCATAGTTAGAGCTCACCCGACTGTCCTTGGACTTAGGACAGTATGACCCAAATGGCCAGAGTCGATATATCTGCCCTGAGGGCAGGGCTGTGTGGCCCAACAGCTAGAGTCAGGGGACCACCAATAGGTGGTGGGGATGGGGGTGACTGATGGCCAGGGTGGAAGATTGCTCACCACTTAGTCAGTAGGGAATCCACTTGCAATTAGCTGACTCTCCCCAAGGATGCATCTACACTTGTAAATTAAGTCAACTTAAGCAGGCTTAAATCGACTTAATTTACTCTGTGTCTACACTTGAGTTTTCTTAATTCGACTTAAGCAGTTCCTTAAGTCGAATTAAGGAAAAGTTAGTTCAAATTAGTAAAACCTCGCTTTACTTCGAACTAATCCTTAATTCAAACTAGTTAGTTTGAATTAAGTCAATGTGGCCATGTTAGTTAGAACTAACTGCTTAGTTCGAACTAGCCGGCAGATTGAGCTTAATGCAACTGACTAATTCGAACTAAGCAAGTGCCATGCATGGTGTGACCGGGGCCTCCTGGGATACCTTCCTGGATGTGCAAAAATCAGGGCAAGCTGCAAAACCGGGAGCCAAACTCCCCACACACTGATGGGTGGTACTTAAACCAGTCTCCCTATCAGTCACAACCAGGCTTCTGGTTCCCCACACTGGGTACCAAGAAATCTGCCCAAAATAGAAACAGCCCCCTTTATTGTACTCCAGCTCCTCCGGCTCCCACCTAGCCGCACGGTCCCTTAAAGATATAGGTTCTCCTGACCCCAAAGGGCCAGCCACAGCACACAGAACAATACAGGTTTGGATCTTACCCAAAATACCACACTGATAGCCAATCCTTTAGCAACTACAACTAAAGGTTTAATATAAGAAGAAGCAAAATATGAGAGATGTTAAAGGGTCAAAGCGAATCACATACATACAAATGATTTAAAGTCCATGAAAAGTAGTTTGTAGGTTTGTTCCTCTGGAGTTTGCAGGCTTGTTCCTCTGGTAAACACCCAGCACCAGGGTGGGCCTCAATCCTTTGTTCAGTCTCAGAGGAATAGTTCCAGAGATGGGTGTTGGCTGTAGACTGGGGACTTGAGAGCAAGATGGAGTTGGGGTTGCTGCCTTATATCACCTCTGGCCTTCTCCATGCTGTGTGCAGTTCTCTCCAATCAAACTGGAGTTGAGTCACATGTTTAAGTCCTAGTGGCTCAACAGGTTTTCTTCTTCAGCCCATTATACTGGGGAGCTTCCTTAATGGGCCATTAAGGAGACAATGGCTGGTTAGACATTCAGTCTGGGAAGTTTCCCCCAGCCTTACACAAGTTAAAATATAACAATCATATTCCTAACTTCTAATATGAATACAAATCCTACACATAAATTATATAATCATTCCCCACAAATTACTACCTTTCTATTGACATCAAACATGGCATAATTCCTATGGATTATAACAATTATAAAATATTCATACAAAATAACATCACAAATGGTTCCCTAAATCCGGACAGCGTCACACCCCCACCGTCAGAGTGATGCAGAAAGGGGTGTCACCTAGACACTGCTGAATGCATCACAAAAGGGTTAAACTTGGTGGTGTATCATTACCGCTCTTAATAAATTTCAAAGATTTTACATAGAAGTATTGGATACATTTTTCATCCCTGGGTAACAAATCAATCACAGGAGTTAACATCAACATGAATATTCACATCCAGTTAGCACAAACATGTGTTTACAATTGCTCATATATTGCAGCTTTTATCGTGGCTTGAAAGTTTCCCAGAATATTAGGCACATGTCACCTCCTCGACTCTAGACAAGGCATCGGCCACTACATTTTCTTTCCCCTTGATATGGATTATGTCCATCTCGTATTCTTGGAGGGCCAGACTCCACCTGAGTAGCCTGGAATTGGTTCCCTTTGCTTTATTTAGCCATACCAACGGAGCATGGTCACTTAACACAGTGAACCTTCTATTGTACAGATAGGGCCTGAGCTGCTTTACAGCCCACACAATAGCAAAACATTCCTTTTCAATGGTAGCATAATTTCGTTCAGTGGGGTTCAGTTTCTTGCTTAGGTATGCTATAGGATGCCTCCTCCCATTTTCCATTTCCTGCATCAGTACTGCCCCTAACCCAATATTGGAAGCATCTGTACACAGCTGAAAGGGCTTGTCAAAGTCAGGGCTGGCCAGAATGGGTTCTTTAGATAAGGCCTCTTTGACGCTTTGGAAACCTCTTTCACAAGCCTCTGTCCATATCACCTTGTCGGGTTTTCCTTTCTTGGTAAGGTCAGTTATTGGGGCAACAATATCACTAAATCCTTTTATAAACCTCCTATAGTAGTTGGCCAGGCCAACAAAGGATTGCACTTGCTTCTTTGTTCGTGGCACCGGCCATTCCCTTATTGCTTCTATCTTAGAAGGTTCGGGGCGAATTACCCCATTGCCTACTCTATGCCCTAAATAAGATGCCTCAGGAGCCCCCATCTTACACTTGGAAATGTTGACAGTCAGATTAGCCTCTCTAAGGCTATGTACACACTACCAGACTTTTCGCGCAATAAGCCTGTTGCGCATTAAATGTTCCGTGGTTGTTGTTGCGCAAGATCGCGCACACACTCGGCGGACTCTAACGGAACAGACCCCCCCCCCTTCTTTTCGCAGTCCTCCAGCAAAGCAAACTGAACTGTGGGTACCTATCCCACAGTCCCCCGTATCGGTAATTCGCTATTTGGATCCTGGGAAGAAGGCGGCTCGCGCTATGCTGCATGGGATAATTCTTCGTTTCCCGTGGTGCATTCTGCTACCGACGCGAACCAGCAGTTGCCACTAGCAACGAGCGCGAAATTTAAACTGAAACGACCGTCTTTACGGAACTGCCTTTTCAGAATGACCATGGATTCAGCTGTGATCTTGAATGCTGCGTTCAGCATTGTAAACACAGCCCAGCTTCTGATGCAGTACGCCTTTGGCTCTGATTCAGAGCAGGAATCGGATGACTCGAGTACGGAGACTGACAGCCTTGAGAACAGAACTGATATTCTGATCAGTTTCGCAGACCAGCTGCACAGCCTGAACCGCCGTGTCTGGTCATGGCAGACAAGTACAGATTGGTGGGACCAAATCGTTCTTCAGCTGTGGGATGATGATCAGTGGCTACAGAACTTTTGAATGCGGAAAGCCACATTTATGGAACTCTGTCAGGAGCTAGCCCCTGCCCTCCGTGGAGAAGCGTGTGGCAATTGCCCTATGGAAACTGGCGACTCCGGACTGCTACCGCTCTGTCGGAAACCAGTTCAGGGTCGGACGGTCGACTGTCGGAGTAGCACTGTCACAAGTCTGCAAAGCCATCAACCGTCTTCTGCTAAGGAGGACGGTGAACCTTGGGAATGTGAGGGACATCATCGCTGGATTTAATAAGTTGGGCTTCCCAAACTGTGGTGGTGCAATAGATGGCACTCACATCCCTATTCTCGCGCCCGACCATCTCGCCTCCGAGTACATTAATCATAAGGGATACTTTTCAATGGTTCTTCAGGCACTGGTGGACCATCGTGGTCGCTTTACGGACATAAATGCGGGTTGGTCAGGAAGGGTGCACGATGCACGCATTTTCAGAAACTCTGGACTGTTCCAAAGGCTACAGGCGGGTACATTTTTCCCGGACGAGAAAATGACAGTGGAGGGTGTTGAGATGCCCGTAGTTATCCTTGGGGACCCCGCCTACCCACTGATGCCATGGCTTATGAAGCCTTTTACCGGGAAGTTGGATCCTGCAAAGGAGCGCTTTAATTACAGGTTAAGCAGGTGTAGAATGGTTGTAGAGTGTGCCTTTGGCCGTTTAAAAGCGCGCTGGAGATCGCTGTACGGCCGGCTTGACCTACATGAGGACAACATACCAATTGTCATTTCTGCGTGTTGTGTCCTTCATAATATTTGTGAAAACCGGGGGGAGAGATTTCTGAACTCATGGACAAGGGAGGCAGAACGTCTAGAGTATGTCTACCAGCAACCAGACACCATGGGGTATCCGGGGGGCGCAGCTTAGGGCTGTGCGCATAAGGGAGGCGTTGAAGAATCATTTCATGATTTTGGACTGAAAGGCTGCCTTTTAATTTCACTAATCACTGATATCACTCTGTATTTTTTACTTTAGAAGCTCTATGTATATTAGTGGTTTGCTTCTTTCTCTTTTTTATTTCTTTAGCACCCCACGTCAAGGGCATACTAAAAATGCAAATAAAGAAAGTCATATTAAATTTAACAATGTTTCAACTTTATTAATACAACAGAAATGAGAAGTTAGCTGTAAGGAGAGGGGGGACTAAAGGTGGGTGTAGGTGCGGGACTCCACGACATACGTTGGGGGAGGGGTTGAGGTAACGTTATACCATGGGTGTCCATGGGGTTCAAAAAACTGTTTGGGGGGAGAATGTTGCGTGGATGGAGGGAATGGCGGCTGTGGCTGTGGGGGGGAGGTGCGAGCCTGGAGCAGACCGACCATGGTCTTCAGCAGGTTGGTCTGTTCATGAAGAATGTCTATTAGGGCATCCTTCTGCTTCTCCCACCTCGCGCTGCTCTCTCTCCTGTCCTGCCTGCACTGCCTCCTCCATTGCCTTGTCTCCCTCGCAGATGCCTCGTGGGAATGCATCAGCTCCTGGAAGATATCTTCCTTGCTCCTGCGAGGCCTCCGCCTTATCTGTCTCAGACGGTCAGCAGCAGCTGTACACCGTCCATCGAAGGTCGTTCCTGTGTAAATATGAAACAGTTTGAATGCCACTATTGTTCTCACCACGTTCAGGTGCAAATAAGAATGCTCTCCCTACACATTCCGAGGTTACATGGGTGAAGAAATACTGGGGGGCAGTAACAAGTTTTGCAAAGCGAGGGACGGGTTGCTGTGATTAGGTCCACGGGACAGTTGACTATTGCCACTGCTTGTTCTGATCCTGTGTCAGAGATGGCTGCAATAGAAGCCGATATCACACTGCTTAGAGTGCCTCTGCAAGTGCTTCCTGCATGTGGCTGACTTCCAGCCGGGACCTTACGCTGCTGGATTGTGTGCAGCTATGGTTCCCGCGGCAGTGCTTGCGAGCTTGAGAGGGAGAGTCTCCCTGAAAGGGGGAGGGCAAAGGCTCGCTCTACCATCCAATTTTAAAAGAAGAATTTGGAGATATTTGGAGTACACGTTTAGTGACTTGAAAGGGAACGACTACTTGGCAATCGAGGTATGCATTGATGCGCTTTTTATGTAATGCCAGTAATACCCCGCCAAACCATTAACCCACAGAAAAGAAGACACAGAAAAGGAGAACTCAATGCCTTATCTTCATGTACACGCTAAGCTGTAGCTGCTAGAATAGAGAGCACTGCAAACATAACTTACCGGAGCTGCCATTGGCTGATTCAGGGGAAGGCGTGCAAAAGGAATCCGTGGAGCTTGTCTCTGGCGGGGTGGCGAATAACTCCTGGCTCCCGATGTCGGTGGCTCCATTGTCACTGTCCTCATCCTCTTCCTCCTCTGCTTCCTCGTCTACGATGGCATCGTCGCCTTCCGCTGCCTTGTCATTTTCGGACGCTGTTGCCGAAGTGTCCATGGTCGAGATCGGGGTGGTTGTGGGATCGCCGCCCAGGATCGCCTCCAACTCCTTGTAAAAGCGGCATGTTGCCGGCGCGGAGCCAGAGCGCCGGTTTGCCTCTCTTGCTCTGTGGAACATTATCTGCAGCTCCTTCACTTTGGCCCGGCATTGCAGAGTGTCTCTCTCGTACCCCTTCTCAATCATCGCCTGAGATATTTGACCGAAAATGTCGAAATTCCTCCGGCTGCCACGTAATTGTGACTGCACGGCGGACTCTCCCCAGATGCCTATCAAATCTAGCACCTCTGCTGTTGTCCAGGCTGGAGCTCGTTTGCTGCGCCGCGACGACATTGCAAGCGGAGCACACAGAGGCAGCAGCACTGAACAGCAAGCCAGAAGGGAGAGTGGGGAATTCAAAAATTCGCGGGGCAGAAGGGGAGGTCGGGAAAAATGACGTCATGGCAACAGAGTACAGATGGAAGTGCAGAAGGGATGGGATTGGAATTGTGGGCCATTTCCGGAGGTTTCGCATTGCGCGGTAACCGTACACACACGGACTGTCGCGCAATAGCTATTCCGCGTTAGACGCTACCACGCTCGTTTTGGTGGTTTACATTTTGCGCAACAAGAGGGCTCTTAACGTGCAAAAACTGTAAGTAGTGTGTGTACGCTCTGCTTCTTATCGCGCAATAAAGGGCTTTATCGCGCAATAACTTCGTAGTGTGTACAAGGCCTAAGCTTTTGTAACACAACCCCTACGTGGTTTATATGGTCCTGGCAAGAGCTACTGAAGATGGCCAGATCATCTGTGTAAGCCCTGGCAAAAGACTCCAAACCTCTTAAGACCTCGTTTATAAGCCTCATAAACGTGGCTCCTGAATTCCTCAACCCAAACGGTAGGACCTTAAATTCGTACAGGCCAGATTCCACTATGAAAGCAGACTTTTCTTGGGCATCTGCATCCAGGGGAATCTGCCAGTATCCTCGAGTTAGATCCAAAGTACTTATGAACTTTGCTCCTCCCAGGGTGTCCAGCAGGTCGTCTATCCTGGGCATAGGGTACGGATCAGGTTGGGTGATAGCATTTATCTTCCTATAATCCACACAAAATCTCATAGTTTTGTCCTTTTGGGGTACCATAACAATAGGGGATGCCCATGGACTTTTAGATCTAGTAATTACCCGCATGGCTAGCATGCTTTCTACTTCCTTCTGTATTTGCTTTTGCATCTCTCCTTTTGCCCTATATGCCCTGCTGGGAACAGGGCAGGGACCATCTCTGTATCCCTCAGGGACTGCAAGCTGCTTGCGATTGCTATTAAATGATGGCCCTTTCCCTGTACGGGGTTCCCGGTATAGCAGACCCTTCTGCATGAAAAATCTGCCTGCACCCTCTTCAGCTGGGACCAGGCTTCAAGCCTCCAATCTGGCCTTCTCTAAGGACGCATCCTCTTGCTGATCCTTAACGAACTCCCTTTGTATTCCACTTAGGTTTAGGGCCACCTCAGGCCCCTCCAGCCCCCCCTCAGTGGGCACTGTCTGAGGGGACTCTTCCTCCTGTTCCCCACTTCCTTCGGGCTCACTGGACAGGCCGCCTGTAACAGGACCATACTTTCCTTGCGACCTGGTTACAACACTTACACTGCGACCATTAATCACAATATCGTTCCCTATCAGCACATCTGCTGGGAGCAGTTCTCTGACTCCAACCACTATGTCTCCCCTAAAGTCTTCCCACTCTAAATGGATCTTGGCCAAGGGCACCTTCACCCTACATTCTGATAGTGCCACCAAATCCACACTCTGACCTGGCAAATAATCTTCCTCCTGGACCAACTCCCGTTTAACCAGGGTGATTTCTGAGGCAGTATCTCTCCATCCAGTACACATAGTCCCATTGACTCTGGCCCTCTTTATGAATTCTTCATTCCCCTTCCCGGTCTCTGCCCGTACGTAGTTAGTGAGGCAGCCTTCTTCCTCCCCACTGGGGAGTATCAAAGTGGCAGCATTTACCTCTGCCGTATCTGTGTCTGCCCACATGGTAGCCTCATCCATCTGCACCTGATCAGCCTCTGCATTTAGGGAGACTGCATTGGAGTGGGGAGCAGGTAGGGGGAGTGCTGGCCTCAGGGCATTCTTATTTCCCTGATTAGGACAATTGGGCCGTATATGGCCTTTAAGTCCACACAGGTAGCAGGTAGCAGGCCTTTCTCCAGGGCGAGAAGTTTTTGGTTCTGGGTTGGCATAAGATTTCCTAGCCATGTTGGGGCTAATCTTATTCCTGGACGCATCATCCCTTCTAGCCTGTGCTGAGTAGGGGACACTCTTACCTAGAGGTCTTTGCTTATCTTGGCTTCTATTCTGTATGAAAGTGTCTGCAATTCGTGCTGCCTCCAAAATGGTACTGGGCTCCCTATCAAGCACGGCCGCCTTGATATAGTGGGGTGCTATTTCCAGGAGTTGCTCCTTAGCAATTAGGTCAAGAAGTTTATCATAACTACCCTGGGCCCCCTCCCCCATAATCCATCTTTTCAAATACCCAAATAGCTTGTGAGCCGTTTCAGTATAGGTAACATTATCTGGCCGCCTATAATTTCTAAATTTCAGTTGGTAAGATTCAGGAGTAATTTTAAACCTTCTCAGGATCATTTCTTTAAACTTTACATAATTCAATGAATCATTTAATTCCATATCATTAAATACCTCTCTGGCCCTCTCGGACAGTCTGGCGATGAGTACAGGCATCCTTTTCTCATCAGGAATCTTATGGACCTCACAGAGTCTTTCAAAAGTATATAAAAATCCCTCAATATCCTCCCCGTCTTTGTAAGGGGGACAGATCCTTTCCCATTCCTTGATGGAGGAAGTCAAGTAACCTTCTTTTGAAGGCAGATTCTTCTGGGTCTGGGCTATCTCCAATTGCCTTTGATGAGCTCTCACCTCTGCTGCTTCCTTCAGCCGCAACTCCTCCAGCCGCCCTTGCCAAGCTCTTTCCTCCTCCTCTCGAGCTCTTTGATTCTCCTCTCGCTGCCTTTGACGAGCGCTTTCCTCCTCCTCTAGCCGCCTTTGACGAGCTCTCTCCTCTGCTGCTTCCTTCAGCCGCAACTCCTCCAGCCGCCCTTGCCGAGCTCTTTCCTCCTCCTCTCGCTGCCTTTGACAAGCTTTCTCCTCAGCAGCTTCTTTCACCTCCTGCATTTTTTGTTGCTCCCACAAGCGAAGCTCCATCAGGCCTTTTTCCTTTTGAAAATGCTGGTCATCGTCTGGTTCTGGCTGCTTACTCTCTTCCGCACCAGCTGCTCCTGAGTCAGGATTAGGCATAGCTCCTGTCCTCTGATCATTTTCCATGAGCAGATCCCTCATTTTCTGCTCTGTGACATTCCCCCTAAGGGTTATCTTTCTCTCTTTACATAACAGTTGGAGCTCTTTTGTACTCATAGATTTATATGACTGCTGCTCACTCATTGTGACCGCTTTACCTTTAACACTCTCAATATCAAATATAAAATTTAGGAATAGTGTGGGGTCCTGATCCAACGCCCAAATGTTCTGGTTCTGTGGATCCTGCCAAGACTACACCAATGTGACCAGGGCCTCCTGGGATACCTTCCTGGATGTGCAAAAATCAGGGCAAGCTGCAAAACCGGGAGCCAAACTCCCCACACACTGATGGGTGGTACTTAAACCAGTCTCCCTATCAGTCACAACCAGGCTTCTGGTTCCCCACACTGGGTACCAAGAAATCTGCCCAAAATAGAAACAGCCCCCTTTATTGCACTCCAGCTCCTCCGGCTCCCACCTAGCCGCACGGTCCCTTAAAGATATAGGTTCTCCTGACCCCAAAGGGCCAGCCACAGCACACAGAACAATACAGGTTTGGATCTTACCCAAAATACCACACTGATAGCCAATCCTTTAGCAACTACAACTAAAGGTTTAATATAAGAAGAAAAGAAAATATGAGAGATGTTAAAGGGTCAAAGCGAATCACATACATACAAATGATTTAAAGTCCATGAAAAGCAGTTTGTAGGTTTGTTCCTCTGGTAAACACCCAGCACCAGGGTGGGCCTCAATCCTTTGTTCAGTCTCAGAGGAATAGTTCCAGAGATGGGTGTTGGCTGTAGACTGGGGACTTGAGAGCAAGATGGAGTTGGGGTTGCTGCCTTATATCACCTCTGGCCTTCTCCATGCTGTGTGCAGTTCTCTCCAATCAAACTGGAGTTGAGTCACATGTTTAAGTCCTAGTGGCTCAACAGGTTTTCTCCTTCAGCCCATTATACTGGGGAGCTTCCTTAATGGGCCATTAAGGAGACAATGGCTGGGTAGACATTCAGTCTGGGAAGTTTCCCCCAGCCTTACACAAGTTAAAATATAACAATCATATTCCTAACTTCTAATATGAATACAAATCCTACACATAAATTATATAATCATTCCCCACAAATTACTACCTTTCTATTGACATCAAACATGGCATAATTCCTATGGATTATAACAATTATAAAATATTCATACAAAATAACATCACAAATGGTTCCCTAAATCCGGACAGCGTCACACATGGCACTTGCTTAGTTCGAACTAGCATTCTAGTGGGGCCATGCTAGTTCAAATTAAGTTAATTCGAACTAACTAAAATTAGTTAGAATTAACTAATTCGAACTAACTTTGGTAAGTGTAGACATAGCCCAAGAGTCATGCCTGTTTTCCCTGTCCCTAGGCTGATTCCTGCCCTGTCTCCTGATGTGGTGGTCCACAAGTTGTGAGGGCTTCCAAGCTCCTCACCATGTACAGTCCTCCTGACTCTGGTTATGAATCTGGACACACTGGGGATCTTGCCTGCTTCGCCAGGTCTCTGACTGCCTCAGGCAAGGGCCACAGCAGGTACTCATGGGCAGGTAATAATGCAGAACGTCGATAGCCCAATTTACTACCACCAAGCCTCTTTCTCTTTTGTGGAATAATGTGTTTCCCTGGGGAACAATTTGTGGCTTAAATACAAAATGAGGTGTTCTTCTCTATTGGCCTCCTGGGAAAGGATGAGGAGTCCTGTGGCACTTTTAAAGACTAACAAATCTATTTATTGCATGAGCTTTCATGGGGAAAAAAATCCCACTTCATCAGGTGCTTGAAGATGCAGAATTTACAGAATAAGAGCAAAAAGGAAAGGATGGCTCCTTGTCCTACCTCTGACGCATCAGTGTGGAATACAAATTCCCTCATGAAATCTGGGTGAATGAAGACTGGCTCCTGGGCTAGCCATTGTTTAAGGTCAGGAAGGTCTTTTCACATTTGTTGGACCACTGCACTTGCCAGGGTTGTGAGCTCTTAGTCAGGTCAGAGAGGGGTGCCATGATCGTTGCAAAGCCTGGCACCAAACGCCTGTAGTATACAGACTAGACATTGGTGAATCTGCTTCTTTGTCACTGGTCTTAGGGTATCTGTGGTATCACCTTAATGATCAGAGATTGAACCTTACCTTCTCCCGCAGTGTATCCAACATAGGTCACCCCCTCTTTCCCGAGATGACATTCAGCCCAGGAATTTGGCTGAGTGGTTCTCTCCTTATAGGTTCTGCTCCACCCCTTACCAAGGGCAGTCAGCCATAGTCCCACAGGATCATCCAGAATTCTGGCTAGTCCTACTCCAATGTCACAAGGTATGCCAATTTGGGCATCATGCCAACCTGAGGATTTCCTCTCATTGGTCAATCTCAAGCTGTACTCAGGCAGTCAGATAGGGATGTATGTTCTCATGAATACATTGTAAATGCATCTTTTTTCTAGAGACCTTAAGACCAGGGACCAGCCCTTCCCAAATGAGTATCTGACTACAGTTCAAGTTGACTAAGGCCTTGTACACACTACAGCATTATTGCGCAGAAATGCTTTTTACTATGTGATAACACTGAAAGCGTACACACTCAAACGTTGCTTGTTGCACAGCAACAGCCCTCTTGTCGCGCAACAGGTAAACCACCTAAATAAGAGTGGTAACTGTACTGCAGAATGGCTGTTCCGCACTACAGTGAGTGTATATGCTCACTGCGCTTTAGACAACCTCCAGAAATGTCCCAGAGTGCCAATCAAGGCCACTCTAGGACATTGGAGCTGTCATACTTGTCAAGAGCCATGAAATTGACACGGACAGTGTAGATCAGTTAACGCGCGGTTGTAGGGAGACGATCCATCGGGAGCGTGTGTAAAACAGACCGTGTGTAAACAGGACCATGCTGAAATTCATACACAGTGCAGAAGGCACATCTCAACATGGGCTACCCGGCTACTGTAACTTGATTTCGTTTAGCAAAATTTAAAATATAAATGTTAATTTATAATCCGATTTTTAATATGCAAAAATTTTAATACGCAAAAATACACAAAAATCACAGAAACATAATAAAATTATTGAAACAGATATAAGAATCAATGTTTGTTGAACCATGAAAACTTTTATAAAAATGCGTGAAAATAATAAACACAGTGGAATCAATTTTGAATATTTATTACCATAGAGGATATATTACATGATTCCACATCAAGTCCAGAGAGTTCATAATCCAAGAGGCGCTTATATAAAGTTTATGTAGTCCACAGGTTCATCTTGCTTGGATGGAGGTTTTATGAAGTACGATGTTATTATCTGCTGTTTCCCAGCCTTGGCTTACTTTTTCTTCACGAAATCGATCATCCTGCGTAGGTGTAAAATTTGGATAGCTCCACATCTTGCTCTTCCATATATTGTGCAAGAGTTTCAGCAGCATCAGGACCATCCTTTGGGGGGGGAGGGCGAACGGGGCGATTGCCCCGGGACCTGCAGCTATGTGGGCCCCGCGCTGTCTGGGCAGTGCAGGGCCTGCGCTGTGGCGGCCCCCGGCCCACGGCCGTGCTTCGCCCTGCCCCCGCTGCCTTTGGCAGTGAGCCAAAGGCAGAGGGGCAGGTTGAGGCAGGAGGCTTCCCCCAGCCTCTGGCACTGGGCCGGCCCACCCCACCCCCAGGGCGGAGCAGGCCGGCCCAGGAGCGGGGCAGTTGTGCTGGGCCCAGCCTCTCTTGGCTGGCCGGGCCCGATGCCGGCCCCAGCCGGGTCTCCAGGTGCCACCACCAGCGCCCCAGCCAGTGGCGGGGCCTTGGCCGGCCAGCTCCCAACGGCGGCCTCAGGTCCTACTCCCTGGCTGGGGTGCCGGTGGCGGCAGCCTGGGGTCCTGGCAGGGGCTGGCTCCGGGGACCCAAGGCTGTGCCGCCGCCCCTAGGCCTGCTGCCCCCATCTGGGGGCAGGGAGGGCCAGCCTAGAGGCTGGACAAAGCATGGCCTGGTGGGGGGCTGCTGAGGTCCCCGGCCACAGCTGGCTACCCCAGAGCCAGCTCCTGGCAGTAGTCTAGGGGCCGCGGCCAAGGCCGGCTCCCGCTGGTGGCAGGGCCTCTGCTTGTCGGGGCCTGGGGGCAGAGCAGCAGACCTGGTCCGCCCTTCCCCCCTCCAGTGTGGGGTGGAGTAGGGACCCCCCCCCCAGGCCAATTGGCCCTGGGCCCCGCTTCCCCCTAGGGATGGCCCTGGGCAGCATTTAGCGCTTCTGAATGGGAAATTTTGGCTTTTTCAACATAATTCTCATCGTCATCTACTCCATCTTCCTGTAATCGTTACTCATCACTTTCGCAATCCGACCCAGCCTCACAACCTGCAATTATTTCTTCTTCTGTCAGATCTTCTGTAGCTGAGGCTTTTTTGTTTAGTTCTAGCCACTTATTTATGATTTCAGGCGATGTGTTTAAATTAAAGTCTTTAATTACTTGAAAAAGAAATTTACCTTTGTCTTCTTTTGTTTGTATTTTTGTTAGCAGGGTGTCGTCTTCTGTAAACCTTTCGAATTCTGGTTCTGCATCAGTATCATTTGGGTTTTCAGAGGCAGAACCGTTGACGGAAAAGGCTAGCCTGAGAGCCTTCATCCAGCAATTTTCTATAGATTTTTGTTTCACGCCATCCCAAGCTTTTTTCACCAAATAAATGATTTCTTTTATGTTTAGTTCTTTTAGAAATTCGGAAACACTTGATGATTCGCACAAAATCATTTCTGAAACCAACTCACCTGGATAATTACTTTTAAAATTTTGAATAATCCCCTGGTCCAAGAGTTGGATTTTTGATGTTGTATTGAACGGCACATATAGCACACGGATTTGTCCATCGTTTGAAACCAATAATTAGGAAGGAGGATGGGCCGGACAATTGTCAAGTAGCAGCAGTGCTTTAGGTTCGAGTTTTTTCTTGTGGAGATGTTTACGAACAGCTGGAACGAAAGAGTTGTGGAACCATTCTTCAAAAATGCTTCTAGTCATCCAAATTCCAAAGGGGTAGCCGTGTTAGTCTATTGTAGAAAAACAACAGAGTCCTGTGGCACTTTTAAAGACTAACAGAT
The DNA here is from genome assembly GCA_007922175.1 of Pelusios castaneus. NCBI lineage: Eukaryota > Metazoa > Chordata > Testudines > Pelomedusidae > Pelusios > Pelusios castaneus. Next base: position 1,023,014 of record ML686214.1, read on the forward strand.
TTATTTATCGCATGAGCTTTCGTGGGAGAAAATCCCACTTCGTCAGACGCTTTGAAGATAGGAAAGTTACAGAGTGGTAGGAAATTAAATGCAGGGGAGTGTATGACATAGCATCAGGTCAGGCTGTAACAGCAAATCAAAATAGGTGTTAGGATTCAAAACACTGGGGAACAGCACATAGAGGAGGGGGAGGTCAAATCACTTGTTGTAATGCGAGAAAAATCCATAGTCCCTGTTAACCCCAAGACAACTGAGTCAATTTTGCATATAAGTTCGAGTTCTGCAGACTCTCTTTGAAGCTGTGATTTGTTATTCATCTGTTTCAACACAGCTATTAACAAGTCGTCAAGGGAGTGAGCAGGGAGATTGAAGTGTTCCCCTACAGGTTTTGCAGTGTTGCAATTTCTGATGTCAGATTTGTGTCCATTGATTCTTTGGCGCAGAGACTGTCCTGTCTGTCCAATATATAAGGCAGAGGGGCATTTCCGGCACATGATGGCATAAATCACATCGGTGGATGAGCAGGTGAACGAACCCTTGATGGAGTAGGTGGCATGATTAGGCCCTGTGATGGTGTCATCAGTGTAGATATGAGGGCAAAGTTGGCAGCGTGGTCTGCTGCAGGGCTGTGTTCCTGCTTTAGTGTTTCTGTTCTGTGATCTGTAGTTGCTGGTAAGTATCCTTTTAAGATTAGGGGGCTGTCTGAAAGCAAGGAGAGGTCTGTCTCCTAAGGCTTGAGATAGTGAGGGATCATTTTGTAAAATAGGCTGTAGTTTTTTGATGATGTGTTGAAGAGGTCTGGCTTGGGGGTTGTAGGTGGTGACCAGTGGCGTTCTGTTGTTGTTTTTCATGGGCTTCTCCTGCAGTAGTTGACTTCTGGGTACCCGTCTGGCTCTGTCAATTTGTTTCTTCACTTCTGTGGGTTTGTACTGTAGTTTTAAGAATGCCTGGTAGAGATCCTGAAGGTGTCTGTCTCTGTCTAAAGGGTCAGAGCAAATGCGGTTATATCTTAGGGCTTGACTGTACACAATGGATCGTGTGGTGTGTCGAGGATGGAAGCTCGAGGGATGTAGGTAACTATACCGATCAGTAGGTTTGCGGTATAGGGAGGTCTTTATGTGCCCATCGCTAATTTGCACTGTAGTGTCCAGAAAGTGGATCTCTTGTGTGGAGTGTTCCAGGCTAAGTTTGATTGTGTTGTGGAAATTGTTGAAATCTCTATGGAAATCTTCAAGGGCATCTTTACCATGGGTCCAGATGATGAAGATGTCATCAATATAGCGTAGGTAAAGTAGAGGTGCTCTGGGATGAGACGTGAGGAAACGTTGTTCTAAATCGGCCATAAAGATGTTGGCATATTGTGGGGCCATGCGGGTACCCATGGCAGTGCCACTGACTTGAAGGTATAGATCATCTTCAAATCTGAAATGGTTGTGGGTGAGTACAAAGTCACAGAGGTCAGCCACAAGTTTAGCTGTGTCATCATCCTGGATGGTTCTTCTAATAGCTTGTAATCCATCCTTGTGGGGAATGTTAGTGTAAAGAGCCTCTACATCCATAGTGGCCAGGATGGTATTTTCTGGAAGACCATCAATGAGCACGCCAGAAAATGAGCTACTACTGCAGGAGAAGCCCATGAAAAACAACAACAGAACGCCACTGGTCACCACCTACAATCCCCAAGCCAGACCAACACCGCAAAACCTGTAGGGGAACACTTCAATCTCCCTGCTCACTCCCTTGACGACTGTTAATAGCTGTGTTGAAACAGATGAATAACAAATCACAGCTTCAAAGAGAGTCTGCAGAACTCGAACTTATATGCAAAATTGACTCAGTTGTCTTGGGGTTAAACAGGGACTATGGATTTTTCTCGCATTACAACAAGTGATTTGACCTCCCCCTCCTCTATGTGCTGTTCCCCAGTGTTTTGAATCCTAACACCTATTTTGATTTGCTGTTACAGCCTGACCTGATGCTATGTCATACACTCCCCTGCATTTAATTTCCTACCACTCTGTAACTTTCCTATCTTCAAAGCGTCTGACGAAGTGGGATTTTCTCCCACGAAAGCTCATGCGATAAATAAATCTGTTAGTCTTTAAAAGTGCCACAGGACTCTGTTGTTTTTCTAGTCATACAAGCATTTTTACTGCTGGAGTATATGACAGGCAGTTTGGCTTTGTGAAGGTGCTTAAAGCACCGAGGGTTGTTGAACCGATTGACGAGAAGCGGTGTGAGCTTGTGACCCCCTGTCTTGTTCATACAAAATAAAAGGGTGACCTGGTCTTTTATGTTTTTAAAGCCTGCTGTTTTTTGGGTTTCATATTTCGAAGCTAAAGTTTTGTCTGGCGAAAGCTTTGCAAATAAAGCAGTTTCATCACAGTTGTACATTTGTTCTTCATTATAATTTTCAGTTTCTATTATAGTTTTTAATTTGGCGGGAAACTCGTTGGCAGCAGTCTCATTGGCTGATTGGCTGTCTCCAGAAATGCTAACTTGGGAAATACTGTGGCGAGTTTTAAAGCGGCTTATAAAGCTTTTGCTGGCTTGATATGTTTCATCGTCCATTAAAGTTCCAAACAGAGGCCATGTACACACGATCACTTTATCGCGCATTAACGGTCATTACCGCGCGATAACAACAACAGCGTACACACGTGCAATAGGGCTGTTGCGCATCAACAGCCCTATTGTAGCGCAACAGAAAAACCACCTCGACGAGGGTGGTAGCAGTTAACGCAAAACAGCTGTTGCGCCTTTCGACTCATGTGTACACTTACCGCGCAATGATTGGCCTCCAGAAGTGTCCCAGCATTCCAAAGGTGTCCTCTCTGGTCTTCCCCCCACCCGCTCTCTGTGGCTGTGATGAAACAGTCCCCGCCCTGTTTCGATTCTCGGGATTTTTGAATTTCTCCTCTGTTGTCACTTCCTGTTCTCTTGCTCGTGGAGTGGAGTGCAGCTCTGATCTTCACTAGCAATGGCGGCCCAACGTGGAAGACGCGCACCCATTTGGAGCACGGCAGAGGTGCCGGACCTGATCAGCATCTGGGGAGTGTCTGCTGTGCAGGCGCAGCTACATGGCAGCAGGTGAAATTACGATAAATATGGCATAATTTCTCGGGCCATGTCAGAGAGAGGTTATGATAGAGACACTGTGCAGCGCAGATCGAAGGTGAAGGAGCTAAGAATAAGCTATCACCGAGCGAAGGAGGCAAACCGCCGTTCGGGATCAGCGCCTGCTAAATGCAGGTACTAGAAGGAGATCAAAGCCATCCTCAGTGGGGACCCCACAACCACAGCAAAGAGTCCTGTGGACACATCGGCATCCCCTCATCCAATTAATGCCAGAGCAGGATGAGGACATGATCGATGAGGAAGTGGAGATGGAGGATGACCTGGAGGAAAGCGCAACAGCATGTAGCCAGGAGCTCTTCTGCACCCCTGCCAAGACGTCCACCCAAGACATCAATTGCAGTGTGTCCTCTGAGGCGGCAGAGGGGCGTTCAGGTAAGTTTCTTTTGTGGAGCTATGGCTCCTGCTAAAATATCATTGTCTGGGGTGGGGGTGCTTGCTGTATCGGTCCCCACTGTGCATGCTCTTTAGTCTGCATTCATTAGAAGTGCATCAATACAAGCAGTGATTGTCAAAAAATCATCTGCATTTAGCTCACTAAAGGTTTCCTCGATGTACTTCCAGAGCCTCCTACACAGGTTAGGTGGGAAAGCGTATGTGTCTCTTCTCCCGTATAAGGATAGTTGGCCTCGCCAGCTGCAAAGCACAGCACTGGGAACCATGGCAGCACACAATCCGGCAGCGTACAGTCCTGGCTTGCAACCGGTGGCATGTAGGATATGTATTCTAGCTGGCAGGGGCACTCTGAGGAGAGAGATATTGGGTTCCATCTACATGCTCTGTGCAGAATGTTAGCCCACAGTAATGTTACTATTAGGACTGCATTGTATGAGTTTAGCCCTCCAGACAACCCTTACCCAGCTCCATTTCAAAATGGATGCCTTCATGGGACAGATGGAAAACCTACGTACCTTGTCCGCTTCAGTTAAGCATAGGATGTAGACCGCCCTGTACCTTCCAGTGGAATGTGCTACTGGAAGGTTACATTGGTTATCTATGCTATGTGTTAACAATAGCTTTATTATTATTTTTTTTAATAGATTTGACCTTCACAAGGCCGGTGTCTACCCCAGCTGACTGCATGAGTAACATTCGGCGGCGTGCTCAAAGAAACAGGGAGGATATGTTTCAAGAGCTGATTAAAGCAACAGTGGCATCCGCAAGGGAGAATCGAGCCTGGAGAGAGGAATCCCAACAGAGGAGGCAGAAACACAGGGACGAACTGATAAGCGTCATGAAGGAGCAAACAGAACTGCTGAAGAGCATGATAGCTTTGCAGACCCAGGCTATTATTGTACGGGCTCCACTCCAGACACTTCAGCCGTGTCTGCCTCCCACACCCCGTAGTCCTTCAAAGCATTTCTTTGAAGGCCACCTGCCCTCCAGTATACTGCAACATCCAGTCCCTCACAGAGCTACTTTTTAGAGACCCGCAGCTACACCCACCTGTAACACCTCCCACCAACCCCCCCCCCTTCATCTCTTAATAAAAAGAGTAACAAAAATTTTGAAGAGTGGCTTTATTTGTACACAGTGAAAATCTCATAAGGTGCACTTGATGCATCCTTGATGTGAACTATGGGAGGGCATCATTGAAATGCTCTGAGTGCCTCCCTTATGTGAGCAGCTCTTCGTTGGGCCCCCCAATACTCCTAGTGCCTGGCTGTTCATATGCTGCCTCGAGGCGCTCTGCCTCCATAGCCCACCCCGGGGAAAACTTTTCTCCCCTATTTTCACAAAGGTTATGAAGGACACAGCACGCCGCAATTACAGCAGGGATGTTGTCCTCGTTCAAGTCCAGCCTCCCATACAAACAGCACCAGCGCCCTTTTAAATGCCCGAATGCACATTCTACAATCATTCTGCACTGGCTCAATCTGTAATTGAACCGCTTCTTGCTGCAATCTAAGTTCCCAGCGTACAGCTTCATGAGCCATGGCATCAGTGGGTATGCTGGGTCTCCGAGGATGACTATGGGCATCTCCACATCCCACACAGTAATTTTTTTATCTGGGAAGAAGGTACCCCCTTGCAGCTTCTGGTACAGACCAGTGTTCCTGAAAATGCGGGCATCATGCACCTTTCCCGACAACCCAGCACTGATGTCCGTAAAACGGCCCCTGTGATCCACGACTGCTTGCAGCAAACATGGAGAAGTAGCCCTTCCTGCTGATGTACTCGGTCGCGAGATGGTCTGGTGCCAAAATCGGGATATGTGTGCCGTCTATTGCTCCCTTGCAGTTAGGGAATCCCATGGCAGCAAAGCTGTCCACAATCTCACGAACATTGCCCAACGTCACCGTCCTCTGTAGCAGAACGCGATTGATGGCTCGGCACACTTGTGAGAGGGCTAATCCGACGGTGGACCTCCCGACTCCAAACTGGTTTGCAACCGACCGGTAACAGTCAGGAGTCGCCATCTTCCAGACAGCTATTGTAACACGCTTCTCCACGGTTAGGGCAGACCTCATGTTGGTGTCCTTACGTTGCAGGGCAGGGGCCAACTCTGAACACAGTTCCAAAAAGGTTGCTTTCTGCATTCAAAAGTTCTGTACCCACTGCTCATCATCCCACAGCTGCATAACAATGCGATTCCACCACTCGGTGCTCGTCTCTCGTGACCAGAAATGGTGTTGCACTGTGTGCAGATGATCTGTGAAGGAGCTGAGCAATGCGGCGCTGTTGCTCTGTAGGGCATCGAGCAGCCCCTGCTCCTCAGCATTCTCGTCTGATTCGGAACTCATTGCATACTGAGCAACCAGCCGAGATGTATTTAGAATGCTGAAGGCAACAGTGGAGATTAGAGCTGGATCCATGCTGTCGCAATTGTGATTGCTCGCAAGTAGTGCGGCACTGCACTGTTGAAAATAGGCACGAGTTGCTATTAGCAATGAGGAAGATGCAAAGGGAACACAGTGCACCATGGGAAACTGAGAGTTTACCCATGGCGCTTTGCGTTCCTTTCCTTTATCCCAGGATTCCAAGCACCGATTCAGGGAAAATTGAACTATGGGATAGGTGCCCAGAATTCATTGCGCTACACCGCGACATTGCAAAGAGCTGTGTTGTATTGCAAGGAGTGACGTGTGTACGCGCTTTCCCGCAATAAAGGTCACGTGTTTTTTATAGCGTGATTGACTTGTTGTGCTGTAATCTTCTCGTGTGTACATAGCTTTAGTTGCTTGGGCTTGGAGAATTGGGCCACTTAGCGGTGTTCCCTTAGCTCTGTCTTGGACAAACCATGTGCTCAACGCTTTGTCTATATCAGGCTTTGCTGAATAACGTACGTGTTTTTGCTCCAGGCTGACTTCAGAATCTACGTTTTGCACAAAACTGCGCAGCTTTGTTTAGTTTTTTTATCCAACCTTGTAGAGTTGATTCAGCAATCCCAAGATCTCTAGAAATTTTGGCTTGGGTTTCACCATTATGTACCCTATCTATAGCTGCTAATTTTTCTGCAACGGTGTATGAATGCTGACACTTGACTCCTGCCATTATGAACTAAGGCCTATGCTAAAATATCTACAGTATTGCACTTAATTACAACTAATAAAAATATACAGTATATGTTGTGTAACAATGTGATTAAGCACGATATGTCTTACCAAAACGGCGATGAAAAGGAAGTGCTAGTAAGTCTTACAGCACGTTTCTGTGCTTAGGCCAACTTCCGATTTTAGGTCAGTGAGTGAGAATGTACAGTAGTTAGCACTACAGTGCAGTTTTAGATACTGTGTGTTAACGAGTCCTGCATGTTAAGTTGGTAGCTTTGGGGGACATGACGCTAGCGCGTGTTAAACGAATTCATGGGTAGACCGATCACAAGTAAACTGATCTGCACTGTAGTTGGGTTCCCAGCTCCCCCGCAGCTGTAGAGCTCAAGCCGCCAGGATTGCTGGCTCCCCAGGCATCAGAGCTCCAGCTGTCAGGGTTGTTGGCTCCCCAGCGGCAGCGGGGCTCCAGCCACCAGGGTTGCTGGCACTCCAGCAGCTCCACAGAGGCTGGCGCCCAGCTGTTGCTGGGGAGCCGACAAACCCCAGCAGCTGGAGCTCTGCTGACACTGGGGACTGGGGAACCTCGGTGGCTGGAGCTCCGATGCTGCCGGGGAGCCAGCAACCCTGGCGGCTTGAGCTCTGCAGGCAGACTGGAACCTTGTATTGCAAAACAGCTAAGAACAGTGTGGACACACCTTCACCTCCTAAGGAGTGCAGTGTGTACATGTTCCTGTGCAAGAGAAACGACGTGACTTTTTAAGCGCTCGGGGCTTGCTGCCCAAGGATTTTGTAGTGTGTACATAGCCTAAGGCTGTCATGTGGTGTGTGTGGGGCGGGGGGAGGATCCCTTCAATTTGAATTGGAACCAGGAGTTTCTCTGTCCCCTGTGGAGTCTCAGGTTACCTTGGGCCATTGGGATTGCCATAGTGATAAATGGGAGGGTTCCTTAAGTGCTTGGGACAACCTGTTTGCCTAGTCTTGCAGCTAGTCTTGCAGTTTTCTCCAGACATGCTGAATAAAGCCAAGTAAGAATAGAATCATCCTGCAGCAGACTTAGGCTCTCCCATGGGTTTCGATCCCCTGTTTTGAATCTGGCTGATGAGATCTCTCTGTTCATGGTTCATGAGATTAGCCAGCGATCAGGAAGGGTGGCAAGGTTCCCTGGGCTCCGTTTTGCAGTGGCTCTCCCTGGCTTGTCCATGCCCCCTTCATGGGTTCCTGGACCTCTGTGGTTGCACCTCCAGCCCGCCAGCCACTATGTAGTCCCCCAGCTGGAAGGATCTGATAAATTGCTCAAGGACCAGCATCTGGACCACCAGGGCCCCTGATCATTTCTCTGGCTCCAGGCATTACCTGGTGCTGCCTTGGCGCTATTGAGTAACTGCTTGGGGCCTCGCACTCAAGGCACCTTTCCTGGCAGAAGCATTGGTAGCACATGTGGGAGTCAATACCACTCTGATGCAGAGGGCACCCCTCACTATCCCATACTTCAGGGCCTCCTGTGGATCCAAGCCCCTCACAGGCTGTGGGGCCTGGTCCTGTCAGATATGGGGTCAACAGCGGGCAGGTCAGACATACCAGTCAGGATCATGGGGTGGAGCCCATGGGATCAGTGGCTGGAGCCATGGGGTCGGGGTCACATGTCAGGGGGCCCATTGGGGCAGGGTGAAGAGGAAGACTCCATGGGGGTGAAAGGACAGGTCGAGTGGGCGGGTTCCAGAAAGGGTGCAACCCAGTCTCAGAGAAAGCTCCTAGCTCCCCCCATACTAAGCCGTGATTGGCTGGCTCCCGATCCTGTCGGCCAATGGGCGGTCTCGGCGGTCCCGTGGGGAGCGCGCATCACGTGCGCCTAGCGTGTGTCGTCAGGGCGCCGCCGGCGGCTCAGCCAGTGGAGCGAGCCAGGTTCAAGTCTTTGAAGGACAGCTCCGTCTGCCTGTTAGCGTGCTGACTGAATGGGGCGGGGTGGAGCTCGGAGGGAGCGGGGCCGGGCCGGCGCGGTTGCCATGACTGCGGGCAGCGGAGTTTCCGCCTTTCCCGGGTGCCGCCATCTTGTTGTTGATTGGAACGGTCGGGAGCAGGCAAGGGGGTGTCCGGAACGAGCCGGAGCCGGGGGTCCCAGCGCCGCGTCCCCCGGGCGGCAGGGAGAGCCCGTCCCGGTGAGCGCGGAGCGGAGGCGGAACGGGTCGTGCTGGGAGAAGGCGGGGCCGAGCGCGGCGGGGTCTTCGCCCCTTGGGCCGCCGCCGCCGCCCTCGCCCCCCCCCTGCTGTGCCTCGGGGGCCGCCGCTCAGACACTGCCCGGGGCGAAGCCGGGAGTTAGTCCGGGTAAGGCTCGGGACAGACCGACTCTCAGTGCCTAGCGTCGGTCAGGCGCCCGCCTTCGGGAAGCGAGCTGGCGGCCGGCAGTTCCCCGGGGAGTGCAGCGGGGTACCTCAGGTGGAGCCAGGGCGGCGGGGCGCGGACGGGGAGTGATCTGGGGGATGGCTGGCACCGGCGGCAGCACTCTGTGGCTATCAGTGTTGGCTAAAAAGATGGCTAGGCTGCTGAGTAAAGGAAGCTTTAATTCTAATGCAAGGTGCCAGCCTGACATAGCTGGAGAGGGTGTGCCTCTGTATCCACTGAGCCGAGAACTGGATTGAGACCAGCAATATTGGTGGCCCGTCGGCCAGGAGTCATGCTAGAGCATGTCAGTTGTGCTGTACTGACTTTTGCTCAGTTCTGACCTGGACTGGATTTGAACTCGTGGCAGGATCCATATCCCTCTACTTAATGCATAGATCCTGTCTCCTATGTTTCTTTCTGTAAATGTGCTGTGCTATGTCTGTGGTACCTTCCCCATCACCCAGTGTCATGGCATATCACCACATCAGCTGCTCCTCTTTCCTCCAGCTTCATTTGGGTTTAACTCTCTGGTTTGTGGCTTCCAAAGCTGAGTCCAAAATGTTAATTGATTTGCTAATACAGCACAGATTGCCTGGATGTTGTGTATGTTGCCTCTTCTTCATTTAACAGTTTTTTATTTTACAGTGGGTAAGTTAGTTTGCCTGAAGTTGGCTGACAGTTTGTCACAAAACCCCATAAACCAATATGCTTAGAACAGGTTCTATTTATAATGAGCTGTGCATATGCATCTGATAAATTAGTAAAGATGTATATGGTTCAGTAAATGGCTCTTGATCAGGGAATCTGTATTGCAGTTAATATGGCAAAAAGCTAGGGTTCTTTCAAAACAATCACATGCCTTAGTTGTGCTAATATTGGTCTCTTTTAGGGCTTGGTGTACATGATACTAGGTAGTTTCACTGTTAAGACAACAATGTAGTAAGGGTTGAGATGTCCCTAGGAGTCTGCAGCTTTCTTCCCTGCCCCTTAGAAGTCTAAAATATTTCTTGTGTTGTGATAGCGCAGCTCAGAGGAATCTTTTGGTTTAGTTTCAGAGCTTTGAGCAGTTAAAGATGACGTGTTTTGGGAAAACTAAGCACAAATTGTCCGTGGATGCAACATTAGGCTGAGATTGAGGTACGTAAAACTACATAAAATTTCCCCATTTTCAAAGCGTCTGACAGAGTGGGATTTTCTCCCATGAAAGCTCATCCGATAAATAAATTTGTTGGTCTTTAAAAGTGCCACAGAACTCCTTGTTTTTTATAAAAATCGGAGTCTCTCTTGGTTTTTCAGGTATGCCAGGCATTGAATCTTTCCTCAGCATCTTCAAAAGATGAATCGTACTTTCCCTATGCCTTTTAACACAGCTGTTGACTTCCAGGAGCTGCAGCTAGTCTAATACTGCTTAGGGTTTGCTTCACTGGCTTACAGTTTCCTGTTTACATCTTCTGGCTTCACTTCCTATTTAATGGTGGCAGGGATATTTGGGACAGCAAGAGAAATTGCCCTCAACTCCCCCTGGGGGTTCATCACATTCCAGCTCCTTGGGGTAGTGGCCACATGAACCAAAGAGGTCACTGGCTGGGGAAAGTTGAAGGCCCCAGGGGCAGGGAGAAAATGAGATCCTTGGCTTGCTGCTAGCCTCAGCCAGCTCTGCTTTCTCATGCCTTCCCCATGTGGCAGCTGCATGAGTAGCAAGTGGTGGGAAAGTAGGTAGCACTAGCCAGTGGTTTTCAAACTTGGGGTTGGGACCCAGTACTGGGTCACAGACCCTCGGGTATTGGGTTGTGGGGTCCCTTGCTGCTGCCGCTGAAGGACTGGAATGCATTGCTCAAAGATGTAATTGTTGGGTCGTGGGCATAAATGATTTTTTTTCAACTGGGTCCTGAGGAAAAAAGTTTGAAAACCACTGCACTAAGATGTATCTCTCTCTGGAAGTAGCAGTCATCACCAGCATGCATTTGCTCAGATTCCCCATAGTGCAGCTCATATTTTTGGGGATTAACTATATTTAAATGACAGCGATACCCAAACAAGCGCCTCTTCTGTTGTGCATTATTATAGGGTTTGATTCTCCAACATTAGAGCATGTGACAATACTTAGCAAATATTACTGCAGTGTATTAGAATGTAAAATTATTGTCCTTTTGATATTGCTTCTCCTGACAGATATGAAGAATAAAATGACTTGCACCTTATTTTACATCACACACTAAAACAACATGAAAAGAATAAGGTTACAAAAGGCATTCACAAGTTGGGAAATGCCAGAATTAAAGTTCCTTATGCAGCATTACCTCCACCCCTTAGTGTGTGTGCATTGTGGTAGCTTGTACTTATGTGGTCACATGCTACTTGATCCACAGGTTCCCTGCCTCATTCAGTGCACAGGATGAATGGTGCTCATCATATTAACCCCTGGTAAATATGGTGGGTTATTAGCTGGAATCTTTTGACCCAGTCCTTGTTTCTGTCCATCCCTGCCACGTCCCAGATACTGGCTTTGCTAGGGCAGAAGTTAAAGCTTCTGTGGGAGCATTAACTAGATTTCTTGACCCCTTGTGGAGTTAAAATCTCCACCGTATTGCTGCAGTTTCTTAGTTATTTTGCTCGGAATAGGTGCATTTTTTTCCCAGTGAATATAAAATCTGAGATGTAGCTTTCACCTGGGAGTGATGTCTGTGTGGCTGCCCCTGCTTTTAAGAGCCATTGTGCTATCAGGAACATCCCTCCCATACTGCAAGGTGCCAAGGGCTACCCTGTTCTGCCTTCCCTTTAGTTTTTTTTTCCTTTGAAGTTGATTGTGGTTTTCTAGTTTGGGTTAAACTTTTTAAACTGTTAAAATGTGAAGTTTCCCTCTTGTTTTTAGAAGATGGGAGGTGTTGGATGCCAGGTGTGTGGCTCTGTAATGACCTCTGCAGAACTCTCTCTGTCCAGGCAGTCTCATTAGTGCAGTGCACCAGCAAACACACATGAGTGCTTGATTGTATTTAGTCACTTCAGATTTTTTCTTAAGGTGTTCTACCCCATTGGTTGAAGGTGCCCACCTATTTGGGGAGCCCCTCTTGGCTCAGCTGGGGCCTGATTTTTCAGACAGGCCGAGTGCTTGGTGTTCCCACTGAGCCAGTCAGCCTCTTTCAAGACCGGCACTCAGAACTCGATAGTTTCTGAAAGTATAGGCCATTTGTGCCAAAGGATGAAATTGTGGTCCAACTGAAGTCACAGAAATCCTTCTAAGGACTTCAGTGCAGCCTGGATTTCACCCATAGGCCACTGCAATAAATTCAAGGCTATGGGATACGTACTGCCACAGAGTTCTCCAAAGTAGCTCAAAGGGAACTAGCATATAGTGTAGCCAGACATTTGGGGTCAACGTTGAATGCTGGGATGCTGCAGCCTTTTCCATATTCTGTTTATTTTGCCATTGTGCCAAGTTATCGACATAACTATTGGGCAAAATGCGAGCATTGCCCCTAGCTCCGAGGGTCTGTGTAACAGCTCAGCAAAGCTGTACTTGTTAGTTTATATAACATGGTGCCTGGCCTAAGGACAGTTGCTTCTGCTCATGCATTCCAATATTCCCTGAAAAGGAGTCTCATCAAAAAGAGTACGTTTTAAGGGTCTTTGGCTAGCTTGGAAATAGGCAGCCTAGAGAAAAGGGGAGAGTGAGGAAAACATGGCAGAAATCTGCGGGAATCCTATCAAACACGTGGATTTCCAGTTGACATGAAAACTAGGCTGGTGTGCCTTAGAAGCAGAAGGGACCTATTCAGATGTATGGCAACTGTGGTTCAAGTAGGGAGCAGGCTGCCAGCAGTGTCCTTACTATTCCTGATGTGACTGAAGTATGAAGTGGGGTGGAGCTACTTTACTAGGCACGGCTTCTTTTCTAGACCTCTCAGTCATGCTTGTGACAACCAGCATTGTAAGAAACTGTTACATCTCTGCCTCAGCAAGTGAGAGCTTTGCTCCTGCTAAGCTGTGTGTGACCTTCCTGACACAGCAGCTTATCTGATTTGCCAGCAGACTCCTTGAGACTGCCGGTCTGACTCATGCCTTGCAGGTGACAAAAAGTGAACTCCAGAGACATTGCCTGCAGTGTCCAGTGCCTCTACCTGGATGCACAGAAATTAAGTTCATTGCCTCCAAATGAAGCACCAGCCTGTTAGTTTAGTTGAGGACTCATGTTTTCTTTAATGTAACAGCACTTAGATGATTTATGGTAAAACTAAGAATACATGTATTCACAGAGGAGAGAGATTTAAGTGGTGCTAAGCAAGGGAAGAAATGTTTACAAATAGAGCGAAATAGTCTAGTGACTAAAACTTCATTTCAGCAGTTATGTCTTTGCTGAAATAGTCTCATTTACAGCAAACTCAGTAGCTCCACTCCTTCAGACCAAGAGGATCCAAATTCCACAGGCTCTCAGAGTGCCTCCCTATGTCCATACACAGCGGATAATGAGAATGTCTTGTTAATGTCTCAAGAGCAGGGAAGACTTGTGGAGTTCAGACTTGAACCCATGGTGTGCTCACTAAATTGATTCTTCCATTGCTTGGTAGCTTTGATTGCCTTGTTTATCATATATGGAAATGTACTTTTTGTCCTCTGCCTGTAATCCAGCTGGTCAGACAGGTAAATGCACAGCGCTTTTTCTAGGGCAGGCTGGGTTTATGTGCTGCCTCCCAAACACACTGTAAGGACACTTGTCTAGCACATCCATATAACTTTTATACACAGTCTGTGCATACACCATGCCATGATTTGGAGGACTGGCATGTCACCCGTTTACATAGATCTTATGTGACACCTTCTATAGCAGTGGTTCTCAAACTCTGTTAGTGACCCCTTGCACACAGCAGGCCTCTGCACATGACCCCCATGGGCTTCCCACTCCTCCCCGGCCCCTGAACTGTGCCCCCTTTGCTCCAAACCCCTGGACTCACCTGGAGAAACTGACCTGCATGCACAGAGCAGCTGGTATGTGTCTTGTTCTCCTCTGCATTCCCACAGGGGGCTGTGAGTAGGGGAGTGAAGTGAAACATCAGGGCTCACATTTTCCCCACCTGGGCTGCATAATGGGAAAGCAAAGAGCAGTAGTTCTTGATGCTTGCCTCACAACACAGTCCAGGGGGAAAACTGACCTGGACACAGGGAGCTCCTTACTCCCCCACTCACAGCTCCCTAGGGGTGGTATGGAGGAATGTTAGGGGGTGAGAAGTATTTGTGTGTCACTGTTCACCACAGGGAGGAAGGCAGGGAAGCTCACAGCCCCACATGTGGTTTGCATCAGTGCTCATCGCTCATGACCCCCACATAGCTACATTGTGACCCTCAATTTGAGAGCCAATGTTCTAGAGCAGGGATATCCGACCTTTTTGGATGCGGGGCCACATTTCAATTCTTTTCTGACTCGGGGGTGGTGGTGGTGGTGAGTAAATTTTGGGTAGAAAAGGGAGGGGAGAGCATGGGGAACATAAGCAGGGCAGGGGTAGCAAGACAGAGCATGGGAAAGAGGCATGGGGCACGGTAGGGATGGTAGAAAGGACAGGGATGGAGTGGTAGGGGAGCCTAGCAAAGCAGGAGAAGGACAGCGGGAAGGGGTGGGGTATCAAGGGTGGGGCAGGAGGGCAGAGGAGCAGTGGTTGGGTGGCCGGACCCACTACTTCCTGTCCCCTCAACCACACTGGTTCCCAATCCCCCCTGCCCTGCACTGGATCAGCTCCCTGAACCCTTTCCTGTACACTGGCTCTCCAGCCCTGGGCTGCACCCTGTCCTGATCCTGGCCTCATGCTGCAATCCCCATGGCCCAATCCCGGCCCTGCATCATCCCCTCTGGGGACTCTTTCCCAATCCTGTGCCACCCTCATCCCATCCCATCCCCGCCCTTCCCTCCCTCCTCAGTCCTGATCCCAGCCCCCCACCACCCTCCAGACCCTTTCCCAGTCCCCTTCCACCCTCATGCCACCTCTATCCCATCCCCATGCTGCCTCCCCAGCCTCGCACCACCCTCCAGACCTTTCCTAGCCACATGCCACCTCCCATCCCATCCTCATGCCGCCCCCTTCCTCGGCCCCAATCCTGGCCCCGCACCATCCCCCCCGGATCCTTTCCTAGCCCTGTGCCACCCTCATGCTACCCCCCTCCTCGGCCCTGATCCCAGCTACCCCCCAGTCTCTTTCCTAGCCCCGTGCCATCCTCGTGCCACCTCCATCCCATTCCTGTGGCATCCCACCCCGCCCTGCATCATCCCCGCAGCCCGTTACTGGCTCTGCACCATACCCCTTGAGTCAGATCCTGGCCTCGTGCCACACTCCCCCCCCCCCCAGCCTCCTGGACCCCTTTCCCAGCCTTGTGCCACACCTGGTCCTGTTCCGACCCCGCACCTCCCTCCCTAGGCTGGAACCCAGTCTTGTGCCACCCCTGGAAAACTGTGCCCCCCCAATCCCCCTGCAGTCATCTCTGCCTCGCTGCCAGGCCTGCAACCCCGCCAGGCTCTCTGCGGCCTTGCCTGGGGGCCCATGGCCAGAGCGTGAACCCCGCCATGGCTTCCTGCGCCCTCCGCCGGGGCTCCAGCCAGGTCCGCCACAGCCCCCAATGTGCCTGCCCAGCCTGGCTGGAGCTGCCGGAGCCCTTGCTGCAGCCCCTGCCGGGACTCCCCACAGCCCCTGCTGGGTCCCATACTGGGCCTGCTGTAGCCCCATCAGGGCCACCTGGCTGCTGCTCCCAGGTGACCTGTGGGCTGGATTCCAGCTCCCCCGGGGCTGAATTCTGGCCCACAGGCTGTAGGCTGGATAAGGCTACAGCCATGGTATGACAACAGTGGGGGCAATGAGTGTGTCAGGCTGAGCTGAGTTGCAGTATAGTGGACCTTCTGCCACAGGACACAGAGCCTTCCCAGGGGCACAGGCAACAGCTCTTCTTTGTTTCTCAGTCTTCTGAATGATGCTCTTTGTGGAAACTAATGCTTTTCTTGTGAGTGCAGTTCCCTTAGCTTAAGTGCTAGGGCCCCATGCTCCTTGTGCAGTCCTTGTCAGCTGTTACCTAGACCTAGTCTAATCTATAGACCCATGTCGGTATAACGATATCACTCAGGGCTGTGAAAAGTCTACACCCTGAGCTAGGGCTCGACAAAACCTTTGAGCCAGGTCCCCATGATGACCAGCGTTTGTAGCCTGGCTCCTAGCTCTGCTGAGGAAGTGCAGCAGAAGATCACACTTTGGCAATCAAAAACAAAACTTCTGGCACCTAGTTGGGAGCCAATTTTGTCAAGCCCTGCCCTGAGCAATGAAGTTATATTAACCTAACCTCCCGTGTAGGGAGAGCTTCTCCCACCAACAAGCTAGTGCCACTCAGGAACATGGATTAACTACACCAATAGGAGAGCTCTCTCCCATCGGCATAGTACAACGTCTTTATTCAAGTGCTACAGTGGCACAGCTGCATTGTTTTAAGTGTAGATGTGCCTCCAGAATGCACAGAGAGAACAATGTTTTAGAGGGATACGTCAATTAGCTCAAATTGACTTGTTTCTATGGACTTGTCTACACACACACATTGTATTGCTTTACCTAGACAATAGACGCTTATTGGTAGCAATGTAGCGGTACCCTTTTCCTGGGTTAGGAGCACCTAAGTGGCTGTTACTGGTATGGCGAATGTTGACAATTCACAGCAGGGGAAATGTTGCTCCTAGGCAATGAATGCTCTAACAAGGTGTTCTGCAAATATAGGTGGTCTTACCGGGTGGGCAGTGCGGGCAGTTGTCTATAGCCCCTGGGAAAAGGGTCATACACCACCGCCACTGCCACTGTGTGGGAGCCGGAGTGACGAGCAGCAGCCAGGCGATAGGTAGCCGAGGGGTGGGGAGTCCACAGGGAAAAGGGGGGGCTGGGGGCAGGCTTCAGGGGTGGGGGAGTTGTGGGGGGGGTGCAAGGGGAGAAAGGGGGCAGGGGCAGGCCACAGGGGTGTGGGGAGTTGCGGGGTGGCCACAGGGAGAAGGGGGGCAGGGGGAAGCAATGGGTGGGGGAGTGTGGGGGGGCCACAGGGAGAAGGGGGGCTGGGAGGCCACAGGGGTGGGGGGAGTTTCAAGGGGAAGGGGGGCAGGGGAGGGCACAGAGGTGGGGGAAGTGGTTGAGGGCATGGGGTGAGACTGCAGGGGGAGGTGGTGGCTGGTAGGGGAGCTGGGAGGCCAGGAGAGGGGCAAAAGTCAAGGATGGGGCCCCCCATGTGGCCTGGGGGCCCCCATCCTTGACTTTTTGCCCTGGGTCCCGGGATCCTTAAGACTGCGCCGTCTGCAAACAAGTGTCTACTATACCAAGATAGCTAAGTGGTACAACCCCTCTGTCCCTCTAGATGTAGGGACAGTTGTATCAGAGTAAAATTGCTTCTACTGGTATATCTGTTCTTGTAAGGGAAAGGGAATAGGCTGTACTATGCAACACGCCTTTATACTGCATCCACAGTAGGACTTGTACTAGTGTAACTACTTGTTGACGTCCCACTCCTAAGTCCTAACCAACATGTTATACCAGTGCAAAATCTCTGTGTTGGCCAGGTCAGTGGTATAAAGCTGTCAGCAAGGTCCCGGGCTGTTACTGTATGTGCAATATGATGTTACTACATTTGGCTGAGAATGGTGTGAGGGTTTGCATCTCAGTGCAAGCTACCACTGTGGCATGTGGCTGTAAACTGGCCATGTGTAAACACAGGGAAAATTTGGTCTAAAACTCCACCAGTCCAAAGGAATGTTATGTAGATAGAGTGCAAATGAAATACGCTTCCTTTAGGTTAAAATATCCACTCTTTTCACCACAAAACTTTTTCAGGCCTGCTTTGGCTTGGTTTTGCCTTCCAGTGGCTATTCCACCGAAAGAACTTGCATGGCTTACTGAAGATACCTGTTCTGCTGGATACACAGTGAGCATTTGTACATATCCATGCAGCCAACATTCATTAGTGAGAAAACAGTAGCTTCTCTTCCTAGTTAAATTTTTTGTTGGATGTATCTGGCTGACAGCTCCTGCTAAGAGCGATGTGAGTTACTCTGCAAATCCTGTCTCTTCCTTAGAGGAGACTTCTGTGATATCCTAAAATACAAAGAGAGTTCCAATGTTTCTGTAGTTGTTGCTTAAGTACAGTCAAGTAAGAGTGCACCATCCTGACAATTTGAGACTATCACAGGACATGCAGTTCAACACTAGGATGTGTGAGACACACCATGCTTCCAAGGTTTGAAGAGTAATTCTATTTTGCTTGAGCAATTTTGGTTAATGGAATGATGGCTGAACCCTTTCTAAATTACTCCAAGAGACGATAATTTTAGAACTAGACAATAATTTGGGTATTTCTTCCATTTTGTGAGTTTGCGTGAAGACTTCCGGCTGAAGTCCTCTTGCTACAGGTGAGATGCATCAAAGAGTGTGGCTGGGCAAGGTTCTTCCATGCTGCTCTGCTAGTGTATCCAAGTCGTCTTCCTCTGGGGGGAGAAGTGAATTCAAGCTCCAAGACCCATTTAATCTTTGATGCCTGATCCAGCTTAGTGATGGCTTTTGTGGTGTGACCATTGTTTGCTAGAAAGTGCCTGGCAGCTGCCAGACTTGAGTGATATAATAAATATTGTTACCACAAATTGTCGTAGGTGGTAGCGCAGTTTCCCAGACATATGGAAAAGAGATGAGTTTCTGCCTTAGGGCAGTAACTGCCACCACTACTTTTCTAGCGATCAGAGTGGGCTTCTGGGAATTATCTATAACACAGGAGCGAGCTGAGGTTTGAGTGCTGTTCGTTGAGGATACCAAAGTAGTGATGGGTATTCCTGAAAGATTTTTTGAAAATCAAGGCAAACAAGCACCTGCACAGGCAACTTTTTAATCAAGACTGAATCTTTTAGAAAAATGATTGCTCTAGGAATTATTTGGGGGAAATTCTCTGGCCTGTATTATACGGAAGGGCAAGGCAGATGATTACAGTGGTGCCTTCTGTTTAAATCCCAGTTGTTGGTTATCTGTGCAAATTTCTGTGCAAATGCTTTTCAAGTCTCAAAGTGTTGCTATAGCAGTTTGCAGAAGCCCAGTCTGTCAAAATGTTGTCCTAAATGCAGTGTTGTTTCAGTCAGGCCCTCAAGCAGAAATCAGTCAGAGTGAGCTAATCATAAATTCACAGATCCTGCATAGATTCTCTTGGGTGGATGGGACCTGGCTGTGCTTTATAGTTTCTGGAAGTACATTTACAAACACCAGAGTTGTTGCCTTTGGCTCAAGTTCTGTTCATACACACTGTACTTAATTGGCAGCTGACCAAGGTGGAGAAAAAAATTTTTTTTTAAATCTTATTTTAATTTAAATTGAATTTTTAAGTTAATTTAAAACCAAAAAAACCTAAACCCGTTTAAAACTAAATTTGAACTCGACAGCCTAGGTTAAAGCTTAAACTTGCTCTAATCTATAGTTAATTTAAAAAAGAGGAATCACTGAACACTCAAACTGTAACTAATGATTTGAAGGCTGGTTTTTTCTATATGGAAAACATCTTTAACTTTTTTAGTCCAAGTTTCATAAATATGGCCCAATGTTTGATGCACTGCATTAAATGTCTAGGTCATTTTCAGTATCTATAATGGAGAGAATTCTATTTCTTTTTCTAAATGTCTGTACTTCCAGTTTCTGTTCTGCAGAAAAGCTTTTTCTTTAATTACTTTTGGTTTCAGTTTAGCAGAAATCCCTAGTTTTGTTTTTTGCAGTCTGTTCATCAATCATGTCTAATGTTCTTAAGATTATAAATTCTATTGTAGATTTCAGCATTGGGAGTGGGGGAAAAACTTGGGCAGTTTTATTGAATTAATATAAAAATTCAAACAGGTTTGCTTTGCATTTTTAAGAGTTGAATTTCATCTGCCAAATTCAGCTTGAATCAAATAATGAATAAAACATTAGTTGTACAGTAAATAGCATCATGGATTTATTTTCCATAGAAGATTGGATTTATAGTCCCTTGAAGACCAGAAAGTTTCTTCCTAAACCCTGCAAATAAGTTAGTGTATATTGTGGAGCATGAGGGTTTATATCCCTTCTGAGCTTTTGATGTCTTTATTAATCCTTTCTAATCTAACTCTGCATTTTCTCATCTGTATAAATGCTCAGTCCTTTAAGAGTCCTGTTAAGCTTTTGGTCTCAATATCTTGTGGCAATGAATTCTACAGGCTAATTGAGCTGTCTGTGTAAAGTGTTTTCTTTTACCAGCTCTTAGTATGCATTTGCTGCTTTTCAGTTTCATTCCTCTATTATGAGGGAGGATAATGAATGGGGCCTGTGACAGGCTGCTCCCCAGATCTGGTCTGGCATGCTGCTGTGACTCTCCCGATTCACCCCACCTGCCAGGTGACCACTCACTCCTGAGTCAGTCCACAACAGCCTCCTGTGTGTAATCAGTCCCAGGCAGTGAGTGCACGCCCTCTGGCTGCTCAGGCAACAGTCCCTAAGCGAGCACCCCCAGTCCCAGGTACCACAGTGAGAACTTTTGTCTTACAGGGATTGGGATCCTTCTCCTATCACCATATGCTCATGTTCATCCATTTGACACTGGAATGGATCATGCCCAGCCTCCCTCACTCATACCCTCTAAAATTCATACTGCTTTAGATAAAACACTAGTTTATTGATTAAGATATGATTTTAAGTGAATATATAGCAAATCAATTTAATAAAGCAGTCAGAAGTTGTTATGAGAATAAAAGATAAAACACACATACTACACTATAACACCCTTTAGGATCAAACTTCAGCTTGTTCTCATCTTTCTTACCCCCAAATCTGGCTCCTGGTGGTGTTTAGCTTGCTTAGACCCTACTGGCCATGGGGTAGGCCTATAAGCTTGCAGTTGCTTCTCAGATGGTGTTTCCCTGGCCAAAAGCCAGCAGCTTCTCCCCAGTTCAAATGGTCTCTTTGTTTTTCAGACTCCTCTCAGCCCCCTCCTCTCTTCCCAAAGTGATTCTTTTGTTATACACCTCTCCGGCCTCTGTATTTGCTTGCAGCTTTAGTTATTTACATGCTGTTTGTCCCCTTCCTCCCGAGACATGTAACCTGCTTCACATAGGTTAACGGACAAAATGCTGCAGGAAACCTGGTACCATGGTATTCATGTAGGATATATTATGAGCACTCATAAAGGAACTTTGCATAGCGTATTGGGCATCAAACCATACAATTGCATTGCAAGAGTGAACAAAAAAATTACACAGATCATAGCTCAGGTGTGCACAGATGTGCATCCCGTGACAGGGCGTGATATATCTTTTCTAATTCATATGCTTCTTCCATGGTCCCTCTTATTTGTGTCTTCTCAACTAGCTAGCCTCTCTTTTCAGTCCAGGTCATTAATTGTCTGTCTCTGATCCTCCTCTATTTCTGCTATCCTTTTTTTGTGATGTGAGTAGCCCTGGACCCAGTATTCTAGGTGAGGGCCTTGGTGTTGTCTCTGTTGCTCTTTTATTAAAAGAAGACTTGGAGAAAGATTAGACTGGGTTGGGCTGAGACATCGTCTTTCACTTGCAAACCACTAGTTTAAATTCACCCTTAGCTGGTAGTGATGAAAACTCATCAGATATCTGTGACATGAGGGCAAGCTGTCGCTGTTCTTAAGGCACAGATGACACTGAACTCCCAGCAGAGGGCCGAGGATGGAATGGCCCAATTGATAGCCTTTCAAGTGTAAACAAGTCCTCAGAGACAGGAAAATTCAGAGAAAAGTTTGTCCTTTCTTACTAGATGTTATAATCTTCTGTTTTCCATGTTGTTTGAACAGGAGGAGCATCTAATTCCCAGCCTTAGACCCTTCCATTCTGAACAGTGTCTTGGCTTGCTAGAGGGATGTCTGTTTGGAAGAGCAACTTTGCTTGTTTTCCCTCTACTTGCCCAGTGAGGGCACCCACTGTAGGGTTCCCGGTCCTCAGCTGTCACCTGTCTTCGGGGGAGACCTGTGTGTCTCCCTTCTGGCTCTCCAGGCTGCACAGTTCCCTGTTACACTGTGAATTCCCCAGCAAGTCAGACTGCCTAAGCAGGTTTACTTCACTGTCTCCTCAGAGGCTGTGAATAGTGTTATTGCCCACAGTAAAGTTACCATGCAGTTCTTTCTAAACAAGCACATTCTTTCTTAAGATGAAAGCATTAGCAAAATAAACAAACCGGAAACAATAAACCAGTGGTCTCCAACCTTTCCCCAGCAGATGGCGCACCACTCGTAGGTTTTAATGGCAGCTGCCATTCAGGAGTCAATCATGATTGATCAGTTGGGGACCACTGCAATAAACGAATCAACACACATGCCAGTAATCACCCCCAGCGCCAACAAAGGCACTGGCAGGTGAATGGTTCTTCAAACCCCAGCATGGGTTTTTCTGTGGTTACTAGTTCCTAACAGCTGTTAGCTCAGAACAATCTCATCTGAGAGTCTCTCCCTTATACAGACTGAGTGTTTGATCTACAAAGACCTTGACTAGGTTGTCAGCCAGTCAGTGATTTTCTTCTCAGGGTGTAGCTTCAGAAGAGTAGGACTTTGCATTCTCCTTTCCCTGGGAAACCCACTTAATTTGTTCCTTCCAGAAGAGCCTTCTTGTCTAGGACATCATTTAACATAGTTGTTTGAAGCTCATAACACTTCCCAGGTTTTATTTGCCATATGTGAGGCCACTTGAGCCAGGTCTACACTGGTGGTGAAATTTGACGGCAGTTATGCAAGCTACGCAGAGTAGCCTGCATAACTCCCATCAACTTCTTAACCCCCCTTCAGCATAGCACCTTCATTGCACTTCATCAACAGGAAATGCATTGCCATTGATGCAGCACTATGCCTCTTGAGGGGATGGTTTTATTAAGTCAATTTCCAGATTGACTCAGTGGGTCTTAACTGACTGCTAAGTTGACCTGGAAAGATTGATCTGATGGCAGCAGATTTCCCACCGTCAGTATAAATGTGGCCTTAGATGGGTGTCTAGACACTGGGTTAGAAAGAGTGCACTGGCATGGCAGGCTACAGGTTGAAGCACTTGATATCTAGCCACAGTGATGTGAGGAGTGGTGGCAGAACTCTGGCTAGCGTGTTAAAAGGGCTGTTCCCTTGGGAGGGCAAATAATCAGAGGCAAGAGTATGTTTGGGGGATCCAGATGACACTAGAGCAGGAGTCCTGTATACAAGGAATGCTTCCATTCCAGCTGCCCGCTAGTCACCTCTGTGCACTTCTGTCTTTAGAGCCTATGGTCTTAGGTCGGAGCACAGCAGGAAGAAGATAGCACATGAAGGCAGTACTAGTGCCTGACTTGACACTTGTATAGTTCATGATTTGGTAGATACCAAATACAGTTGTTCTTCATTATAAAACATTTAGCACTTTGCTAAGCTTGTAAAACTTGGAAGGGTCTCCTCTTTCTTTCTTTTACTCAGGCAAAACAGCCAGAGATTGAGTTTCATTGAGATGCTGGGGGCAGTTCACAGCTCTTGGTTTAGGGAGACAGCACTTTATCATGGCAAGTGTCAAACTCTGGGAAAGCACAGCTCTTCTCTCCCTGCCCACCCTCTCTTTAGAGCTTGTCTACAGGAAGAAATTATCCTGGGATCAGGTAGAGCATGAATTTGAAGTGGTGTGAGTACACTACTATAACTCCCTGTGTGGACCCTCTTAGCCCTTTCTGATAAGGCCATGTCTGCACTACAGACTTTTGCTGGCAAGGCTCTGCTGCAGGGGTATGAAGATGAGTGATCCCTAACCAACACAGCTGTGCTAGGAAAAGCCCAAGCATAGATGCATTTACGCCAGAAAGACTGTGCTTTTGCCAGTATAGCTTATTTCCCCTGGGGTGTAGGAAATGCCTTGGAATAACCTAAGCTGGGAAGAGCAGAATTTTGGTAAAGCAAGCTGGAAAAAGCTATTCTTATTCTGGAGTAAGTGTCTCTATGGGGGAGTTTGAAAGATGCAGAGTCCGTGCTCCAATATCCATATCTAGAGAGAGAGAGATCTGTTGGATTTCAGCACCAGGAACTATAGTGAAAAGGTTTCTCTAGATTTCTCTTGAGGGTGCAGACACAGTCCTCCACGATTCTTTAATACAATCACTGACCTCTGGGATCCCCTTCCCTTATCTAGGTTTGTTTCCAGGCAGTCAGACAGCGTGCTTGGGATTTTGATTTGTTGAGAAGGAGATTGAGTGGTGTATTACCACAGCCCATAATGTTTCATAATCTCCCAACAGTTGCTCTAATGACTCTTGGTGTGTGAGACACAACATTGGACAGTGCATCTGAGCCCTTGAGAGGGACGACAAATTACAGTTCTCTGGTGTGGGTTTGTACTTTATGCTAAATTCTCAGGGTTCATATGCTTAAAACTAGACATTGCCTTAAGTCCCAGAGAACAGAAATTATGTGCAGATTTCCAAGGGTTGGAGCCAGCTCCTGCTCCACACCAGATGCCTTTGTAAACTGCATTCATTGTGAAAACAGGAGAAAGCCAGCCCAGATTGTGAAGTGGATTCTTGTACAGTACTCATGGATCAGAATTTCTGTGTACTGTGTGGTCAGAATCCCTTCTGAATGGGATGGACTAACTGGGCCTTATTCACTGATTGACTTATGGGTAGGATTTTATCATGGTTATTTTTAGTAAAAGTCATGGGCAGGTCACGGACAATATACAAAAATTCACAGAAAATGTCGCAGAGTAAGCTCCACTGTCTCTGGAGCATCATGGGACCTGCTGGCTGGGGTGAGTACCTGGGCATCTGCCTCTCAGTGGTCGACAGGGATCCTTGGTGTTGCGGGAGCTGTCCGCTTTCATGGGCAGGGGCTGATATGGCTCCTGAGAAGGAGCATTCAGCACATATCCTTCCACCTCGCTGGTCAGCCCCGAATGAGCTGTGTTTCTCCCTTTTATACTGGGGCAGCACTTGGAGCATGCCCAGCATGGTTTAATGAGTGGGACTTCCGCCACCCATAAAACACGCTGGGCTTGTGTAGTGTGGGGTAGGCCTACCGATCACAGAAGCCAAGACCTGTCTGACTTTTACTACAAATAACAGGGTGGCAGGTGGGAACTGCTCATGGGGCAGGAGAAGGTGCTTGGGGGGAGGGGTCCAGGTTGTGTGTACCTTGCCACTGTTGGGAGCTGTGGGGTAACCTGCAGCCGCTGGGAGCTCCATGGACCATCAGCTGCCACGGACAGTGGGGACCCCAGAGCTCAGAGCCTCTATGGGCAGTAGAGAGACCCTGGAGCACTGAGGTCCTTCCCATTGCTTGTGGCTTGGAGCTGTGGGGCCACTGCCTGCTTTGGTGTGGGGCTCTGGGGTTCCCACATGGTGGCTTGGGGCTGCAAGGGCTGCCTGCCCCAGCTCTGAGCTGCTGGATTGCTGCCACCGGCCCTGTCACAACAGCAGGGCTTGTGAGTTGGAGTGGTGGCAGTCCTGTTGCTTGCCCTGGCTTCAGGCCACTGAGCAGCTCCAAGCTGCAGCATCCCTGCTGCCTATCCTGGCTGACAGCAGTGGTGTGGGGTCACTGCTCTAGCCAGAGGATTAGAGCAGGATCCCCACCTCCAGGCTGGGGGCTCAGAACTGGGGACCCTCACAGCTGCTGAGAAGCTGCTGACAGCTTCTGCTCTATGGCTCCAGGTCATGAGGGGGAAGTTGAAAAGGCTAACTACGTCATCCAGTTCTGCGGGGGCCCAAGACCCTAGTTCGAGCCCTCAGTTAACATAGTTGGTGGGTAGAAGCAAGAGGGGTTAGGCTTGATCTGAGGCTCAAGCCCAGGCTTATGTTGCTGTGTAGAAATACCCTCAGTAGTTTTGATACATCAGCTGCTAAAGCTATGTTAGAACTTAATTGGAGTGGGAGTGAAAGGGGAAACAATAAGATATTCTGAATGTGACTTAAAGATGTGATCTCACAACATGCTTGGGAAAACCCAGTAACCTTTGTCAAGTATCAGTTCTGGAGCAGGATCTATAAATGTCTGCAAGGTTAGAGCTTCATTGACCCACCTTTTTCTGAAGAAATTACATTTACAAAATTCAATATGGGGCAGTGACTGTCAAAGAGATTTACTTGTGCCTTGCTTTCTTGCTGGCACTGGTTTGCTACAGCCAGTGTTTCACATTAACATTAATACTAAGAATTCACTTTACACTTCCAAACTAAGCAGAGTGCTGAATTAAAGTATCAGTAAAAGAGTGAGGGAAGTGCAGCATTTATTAAAAACATTAATTGATGGACCTAATAGGTCTATTTTTAGAAATTCCTTTGTCAAGGTTTTTCTCTAACTTTTGGATGATGAGAACAAATTATTCTGATTGGTCACAAATAGCTTAAATGTCGGTTTATCATGCAGTGCTAGCTCCTTGAAACAGCTGTCTGTTTTTTGCAGCCACAGAAATAGATTGCTCTGGTTTTATCAGCACTACATAAGGAAGGGATCCAAGGTGCATGCATTTATGCATTGGTAATAATTCTTTACAAGTATTTCTCTTTGAATAGTATCCAAAATGCACAGTATTCCTAGCCTCACTGGGTAAGGGAGAAACGACCTCGGGGCATGGGGAGGCGGGGACGGGAATAGGTCCTCTCGGAGCACGTCCCATGATACAAGGATATCTTGCTCAAAAGGCCGAAGAGATCTGGACACCATTGCATCCGCTCCCATGCCCTGGCCCCAGTCACAATGGACAGGCCAATGGCCCTGCTGGGCACCATGGTCCCTACCTATAGCCCCGGGACCCCAATCAGTTCAATCCATTGGAGCCCTGTCTGCCCCTCCGGCCCCCCAGACGGCCTACTCATCAGGCTCCGAGGACTCTGATTTACGAGGGGAGACCTCAGACAGATCCACCAGGCCCACGAGACTGAGCCAGTCCTCATCCTCATCCCCAGATGAGGCAGTGGGACCAAGCATGTCATCCCCTTTAGATGATTTCAAGGTGTATCAGGAGCTACTAAAAAGAGTAGCCTCAAACCTAAATATGAGGGCGGAAGAGATTACGGAGACCACCGATGAACTTTTCAATGTCATTGCGGCGGCCGCCCCAGCCAAGGTGGCACTCCCAGTGCATGACGGTGTTTTAAAAATTGTAAAATCTCTTTGGCAAACACCTTCGATCCTGCCAACATCTAAGAGTGCAGAGAAAAGGTACCATGTGACTGCGAAAGACTTTGACTACATTTTCACTCATCCCACTCCGGGAACATTAGTAGTGGATGTTGCAAACCAGCGGGACAGAATCTTTGGAGCTCCTTTAAGCGATTTACAGAGGTTCTTCCCCAGGATCAGTCAGCTGACCATGTGGCAATTATAGAGGAAGGCCTGTCGGTAGCAAGGGCAGTCCTCTAAACCTCATATGGTGCTGCAGACTTGGCGGGAAAGCTGATGGCGTCCGCAGTATCAATGTGCCAGTGCTCCTGGCTCCAGTCTTCAGGCCTCTCAACACAGGTCCAGCATGCCATCCAGGATCTACCTTTTGAAGGACTAGACCTCTTTTCAGATGAAACAGATTCCAAGCTGCATGGTCTTAAGGACTCCAGGGCCACATTAAGATCCCATGGGCTCTACTCTCCCCAGCCCGTGTGCCGGCAGTTCAAACTGCAATCCTCGCAGCAACAGAACCGCCTAGGCCACCATCCCCGTTCTCTTCACACCGCTTCACACCTGCCAGGCAGAGAGAGAGAGGAGCAGGGCAACGGGCAGAAGGCGCTACACTGCTTCAGGCTCTGTGGGAAATCAAGGACATTCGAGGCGCCCCTTGAACTCTAGACACGCCTTTTGAGGGTGCGATCGAGGATCAATCACCCCCCCAGGATCCATCCCTGAGTTTCTTGCGCTGTTTGGCCTCTTCTTCATTGGAATGGTCCCTCACAACATCCAACAGTTGAGTCCTCCGGACCATCACTCACAGCTACTCCATCCAGTTTTTGTTTACACCTCCCAACTTCCCACCCCTCCCATCCCTTTTCAGGGACCCATCTCACCAGCAAGTACTGTTCGAAGAGGTGCAGTCTCTGCTTGCAAAGGGAGCTGTAACACTGGTTCCAAAGGACGAGAGAGGAAAAGGGTTTTATTCCCGATATTTCGTGGTGCTCAAGCCCAACAGAGACCTCAGGCCAATCTTGGACTTACGCACCCTGAACAAATACATAAAAAAGATGAAGTTCAGGATTGTATCCCTAACCTCCATCATTCCATCCTTGGATCTGGGGGATTGGTTTGCCGCCCTCAATTTGAAAGATGCTTTTTTTCACATTTCTATACTCCCCAAACACAGACGGTTTCTTCATTTTGTGGTATCAGGGAACCACTTCCAATTTATGGTCCTCCCCTTTGGCCTTTCGTCTGCCCCATGAGTTTTCACCAAATGTATAGCCATGGTGGCGGCCTTTCTTCACCGGAAGGGGGTTCACATATTCCCTTACCTGGACGATTGGCTGATCAGAGGGAAGTGGTCTCCAGTGTAAATCTCACTCTCATGACCTGCAACAAATTAGGCCTCCTCATAACCTGGAAAAGTCCAGTTTGATACCAACTCAAAGAATAGACTTCATAGGGGCAACCCTAGACGCAGTGCAAGTCAGAGCTTTCCTCCCTCGGACATGCTTCCAAGCACTACGATAGGGGTCATCAACCTTTGCTGGCCCCTGTTCCAGCCCTGCCCACCGCACCCTTAGCAGGTGCCGGGGGCGGGGCCAAAAGGGGGTGGGGCCTGGGCCGGCATCTGGTGGTGGGGGGCCCGTGGCTGAGGGCCCCTGCTGGCCCCAGTCCTTGCTGGATGGCAGGAGGGGAGTGGAGCGGGTCGAGTCGCCCTGGCCCGCCCAGAGCCACGCCGCTGCTGGCAGGGCAGAGCCGGCCCTAGCCGGCAGGAGGGCAGGTCGGCTCGGCCCACCCAGAGCCGCCGCTGCTGACGGGAGCCGGGGCCAGGAACCGGAGGCTGCCTGCCAGCAGCGGCAATTCCGGCTGGGCTGACCCTTCCCCTTGCCAGCCATGGCTGGGGCCGGCTCTGCCCTGCCAGCAGCTGCGCACGGCTCTGGGCGGGCGGGGTGATGCAACCCACTCTGCTCCCCTCCTCTCCCCTCCTGCCATCCAGCAGGGGGCGGGGCCAGCAGGGGCCCTCAGCCGTGGGCCGCAGCTGCTGGCCGCACAGTTTGCAGGGCCAGTGGGGGAGCTTGAGTGGCGCTGCGTGCTGCTCAGACTCGGCCTGCATGCCAGGGGTTGCCGACCCCTGCGCTACGAGACCTGATAAGCGAACTGAAGTGTTGTCCCACCACGACAACCAGGCAGTGTCTTCATCTCCTGGGACACATGGCTTCCTGTGCCCATGTAGTCCGATTAGCGCGTCTAAAACTAAAACCATTTCAGTCGTGGCTAAGTTCAGTTTACTCCCCAATACAATATCGTCTGAACAGACTAGTATGTGTACTGGATGAAGTTCTAGCCCAGTTAGATGGTGGCGAGACCGCGAAACGGTATTGGGCGGAGTTCCCTTCCAGGACACACTCACCTACAGTAACACTAATACAGATGCCTCAGACAGAGGCTGGGGTGCTCACCTCAGCTTAGGCTGCAAAACTCAAGGCCTCTGGTCGCAAGAGACCAGCCACCTACGTATCAACATCAGAGAGTTGAAAGCGATATATCTAGCATGCAAGGTATTCCGCCGTATCATCACAGGGAATACCGTCCAGGTTTTGACAGACAACACCGCAGCAGTGTACTATGTAAACAAACACAGCAGGACCCGATCGACAGCCCTGTACAAGGAGGCCACACGCTTATGGGAGTTTGCGATAAGGTACCATTTTCACCTCACAGCCTCCCACTTACCCGGTGTGAGGAACATGGAAGTGGACGGTCTGAGCAGACTGTTCTTGCCTCACCACGCGTGGTCACTCCATCCAGAAGTGGCAGACATGATCTTCCGAGAGTGGGACTTTCCCTGACTGGACCTTTTCACCACAAGATGCAACAGGAAGTGCGAAAGGTTTTGTTCCCTTCGGGGGATGGAACTGGGAGCAGAAGCCAATGTTTTTCTCCTGCGCTGGTCCGGGGAATTAATGTATGCGTTTTCCCTGATCCCTCTGTTGCTCAGAGTTGTCCTAAAAATCAAAAAGGATAAGGCCAACGTCATTCTAATAGCCCCGGCATGGCCGAGACAATGTTGGTTCTCCACACTCTTAAGTCTGTCAACCAAAGAACCCTGGGAATTGCCCAGATGCCCAGACCTGTTGGTACAAGATTCTGGCCACATGCTCCACCCGGACCTAGCTTCCCTGCATCTAACGGCTTGGAGGTTCTGTGGTTAAGTAGGCCTGCTCCTCCCCAGTTCAGCGAATCCTACTAGGAAGTAGGAAGAAATCAACCCAAGCCTCTTATGCTGCCAAGTGGCGAAGGTTCTTGACCTGGGCGCAAGATAGAGGTCTTAAACCTATGAATGTCCCGATCCAAGCAGTACCGGATTACCTTTTACATCTCAAAATCCAAGGCCTCACCACTATGTCCCTCAGGGTGCATTTGGCTGCCATAGCGGCATGCCATCCACTGCTCCAAAGGAAATCCCTTTTCGCCCACTCTATGTCAATCCCCTTCCGTAAAGGAATGGACAGACTGTACCTACACATACGAGAGCCAGCCCCGCCTTGGGACTTGAATCTAGTTCTCTCCTTCCTTATAAGGCCTCCCTTTGAACCCCTGGCCTCTTGCCCCTTACTACTCTTGTTGTACAAGGTTGCCTTTCTGGTTGCAGTTACCTCAGCCAGAAGGGTTTTGGAACTAAAGGCATTAACCTCAGAACCACCATTCATGGTTTTCCATAAAGACAAGGTCCAGTTAAGACCTCATCCAGCCTTTCTCCCCCAAATAGTTTCGGATTTTCACTACAACCAGGATGTATTTTTACCAATCTTCTTTCCTAACCCGCACCTGTCTGATAATGAACGTAGGTGGCATAATCTGGATGTCCATCGAGCCCTGGCCTTTTATATTGAGAGGACTAAACCTTTTCACCAGTCGACCCAGCTGTTTGTCGCTGTCACCGAGAGAATGAGAGGTCTTCTGGTTTCCTTCCAACGTATTTCTTCATGGGTTAGGTCTTGCATACAAACCTGTTATGATCTGGCTAAAGTGTCCTTACCGGGGCCAGTTAGAGTGCACTCCACCAGGGCACAGGCCTCTTCAAGAGCTTTCCTGGCCCAGGTCCCAATTACAAACATCTCTGCAGAGCTGCCACCTGGACCTCGGCACATACCTTTATCACCCATTATGCCATAGTCCAGCAGTCACGAGACGATGCAGCTTTTGGGAGAGTGGTGCTCCAGGCGTCATAATGTTAACTCCTTCCACCGTCTGAGGTAAGGCTTGTAAGTGACCTACATAATAATGGACATGAGCAAGCACTCGAAGAAGAACGAACGGTTGCTTACCTGTAATTGTCATTCTTCGAGAGGCATTGCTCATGTCCATGCAAACCCGCCCACCTCCCCTCTTTGGAGTTAGCAGAAAGAGGGGACTGAGCGGGCTGGGCCCTGGCAGCCCCTTTTATACTGTAGTGCCTGCGCGGGACTCCAGGGGGCGCTGAGGCCTGGGTCCTACGACTACTGCTAAGGGGAAAAAAGTTCCAACGTCCGTGCACAGCGTGTGAACTCACCTACATTACAATGGACATGAGCAACACCTCTTGAAGAACTACAGTTATAGGTAAGCAACCGTTATTTCCTCTGAGATCCTCACTACTCATCAATACCAAATCTAAGATGGCATCCCCTGTTGTTGGTTTGGTAACAGTTTGGAGAAGAAATTCATCAGCTATCACATCCAGGAAAATCTGGGCCCCTTTATTACTACTAGCACATGTCCTTCAGTCTGTATCTGGAAGTTAAAGTTCCAAAGGGGTGGCCATGTTGGTCTAGTTCAGCAAAACAAACAAGGGGTCCTGTGGCACTTTTAAAGACTAACATTAGTCTCCCATAATCACACAGTTCCCAGTAGTATTTACTTTGTTAAGGACCTTAAAGAGGTCCCTATCCATGTCTAAATCAGAGAATCTCTAGTAGCTTTTTTCCCCAGTGTGATTTTTACCCAGATAGAATTAACAAGAGAGTCTATCATTTGAATTTCTTTAGTCTACCTCCTCATTGATATACAAGGTCATTCCCCCACTGTTGCCTTTATATCTGTCTTTCCTAAAGAGTACATAGCCTTCAATACATGTACACCAGTCGTGACTACTATTCCACCAAGTTTCTGTTATCCCTGTAATATCTGGTTTCATTTCCTCTTCTAGTAGCTCCAGTTCCTCCATTTTGTTACTCAGGCTTCTTGCATTGGTATATAAATATTTTAGTATTTGTTGCTTGGCTTCACTCATGTTCCTTGCCTGATTTGGCACTGTCATTCTGCAACCAATATCACCCGTTAGACTGGCATTTACACTACCCCTCCTTCTAACCTCTGTGCTGCTCTCTCAGTCATTTCTTATTTCATTTTCCTTCCACTCAATGCTAATATCGGGCCTGGAGATTATCCGAGCATCTCCCAAATATCTCCCCTGACTCCCTAGTTTAAACCTCTTTTGATCAGTTGTGCTAACCTCCCTCCCAATTCAGGTGTAGTCCATCCCCAGAGAACAGTCCATGAATGCCTTCCAGTGACCAAATTCCAAAGGGGTAGCCATGTTAGTCTATTGTAGAAAGACAACAGAGTCCTGTGGCACTTTTAAAGACTAACAGATTTATTTATCACATGAGCTTTCGTGGGAGAAAACCCCACTTCGTCAGACGCTTTGAAGAGTCTGACGAAGTGGGATTTTCTCCCACGAAAGCTCATGCGATAAATAAATCTGTTAGTCTTTAAAAGTGCCATAGGACTCTGTTGTCTCCCAGTGACCATACATAGCAAATCCCTCTATGAGTCTGTTGGTTGTGGCTGGGAACCACAATTACCTGTCCCCCGTGTTTTCCAAACTTCCTAACTTGGGTTTGGATTTTTGATACTTAAATGAATTGCCTCATTTCATGAGGTCTTCAGCAGTCCAGGTTCCTGCTGAAATCTATTAGTTCTCTGGTTCACTTCTGAAAATCAGACTACTGATCCATCTTTTAGCCTATATTTATGTTTCCATCTTTTAGAAAGTACTTTGGGAGCTGTGTGGAAAAAGTGCAGAATATGTGTAAAGATTGTTGTTCTGTCTTTGAAGATCACTGCAGATCTTACAGGAACAGTTGTACTAGCAGAGTGGGGGTCTTGCATATTTAACCACATGGTTGCTAATGAAGATTGAACCCCCTTTTATTAGCCAGTCACCTTTCTTATTGCTCCCTTAGATTCTGCAGGCACTCTTTCATCATATATTTCTCTGGATGTTACCTTTTCTATTGTCTCCTTTCTTACAGCACAACCAGGTTATATGTAAAAGCAAACGAAGAGTCAGCTGTTTCAGAAACACAGGTGAGCAAGCTCAGTTATAGTTCCCACAGCCCCTTGCACACAAGTAGTTACTTGTGTGGACTGAGTGTAGTAGTAATTTTTTGCCCTAAGATGTGCGGTGTGAATTAGATGCCATGGAATTCATAATGGAGTTTCCTGACTTCTGTGCATTTTAATATAGCCTTTGTGTTTCAGTGTTGATTCTATTAGTTTTAAAAGAATTAAAAAACAAATAAGTACCTGCTTTTGTCTGCATATGCATAGGGCTAGATCGTTCTATTCAGGTATGCATGAGTAGGTGTCACTAAAGGCCTATGGTAATTTAACATTGTTCTCACTCAATTTAGTTTCTTAATCACTTTTTTCAAGTTGTGCAAAGCTGGTATTCCTCACTGAGGTGTCCCCACCCATTTGCCAGAATTAACCCTGTCAGAAGCCGGTTGTGTTGTGCCTGAACACAGTCTGAACAATTTTCTTAGTAACTGACCAGTGCCACTTTCCTGAAATGACCACAAGGTGTCTCTTCAGACTTTGTAGTAACAAGAAAGTTGTAAAAATGATGTCTGTGCCCTCTATGCATTGGTCCTGGGCTGTCTTTTGGAGCCAGACTGCAGACATTGAAGATGCAGAGTGAAAATAAGCTGGCATTTTCTAAACAGCTTGCTTCTTGATTTTCTCTGAAATGCTGCAGAGTTTTTTTCATATTCCTTTGCTTCTCTGACTTGAAAAATATGTAGATGTTAATGCTGTCAGCAGTTCTAATTTTAGCTTGGTCTGAATGTTCTGAAGCGAAAACCCTGTTGTTGATGGCCATGATGCTGTGCAGTTGATTCTCCAGCCCAGGGGTTTTCAACCTCTCTTGTGGACCCCTAAACGATCTTGAAAGGAGGTGCAGACCCCTTTGGAAATGTTAGATGTGGTCTGCAGATCTCTGAGAACCTCAGCTTGAAAACCACTCAGCCCTCCTTGAGCATTTCTGTTGACCTTGTGGATTGAGATCACAACATTTTTATTAAGCAGATGTTTAATTTAAAAAAAAAAAAAAATGAAACTTAGAGAATGAGCTGCAGCCAGAAGGACTCTGCATATGTAAATAAACTTTACCAGAAGTTTAAACAAGTAGCAGCAAGCAATTGTAGCTGGTAGTATCAAGATCACAAGAGATGGGGGTAGAGAGGGGTGGAAAGCACAGTTTCCTATGTACTTCCTGAATGTTTTCCCTGCAGATATTTGTTCCCACCAGATATTTGTTCCTTTCTGCAATAAAATTCCAAAGGGGTAGCCATGTTAGTCTATTGTAGAAAAACAACAGAGTCCTGTGGCACTTTTAAAGACTAACAGATTTATTTATCGCATGAGCTTTCGTGGGAGAAAATCCTGACGAAGTGGGATTTTCTGCCACGAAAGCTCATGCGATAAATAAATCTGTTAGTCTTTAAAAGTGCCACAGGACTCTGTTGTTTTTCTGCAATAAGGTCAAGATGTTGAATGTGGACCACTATCAGCGGAAAACGCTGACCTTTACATTTTTAGGATCATAGCAGTATTTTGGTATCAGAAGGCAGAAGAGGTGGAAGTTACAATTAGCTGGTTGTACACAGGGGGCAACAATTGAGCAGAGATTTCCAGTAGATAGGGTTGCTAGTCTCCTTACTGGGGAAAAGACTCAGAGGTTTCGTGATCAACTCTGTTTGCTACGGGAAAGTTATCTCAGCAGAGTGGAGGGCAATAGGTGAGCTGTCAGGTTGAGTGAGATGCTTCCAGGTAAGTGTCCTGTCCCCAGCCAGGTCCCTGTATAAGACTCACTCAGGTAAGAAGCCATAAAGAGCGCCATGAAGAATTTGCATAGCTGGCGCTGCCTGTTTGAGTCAAACCAGTGTGACATGGTTTGCTCAGGGCAGCAGCTCTCCCGTACCTTTTCTTCTAGCCTAGTGCCAAGAGGTGGGTAGCCACTTTGATCGAAACAGAATCAAATGCTCCAACCAAGCATTAGGAAACATCAATGCCCAATGTATTGTTTGTTTGCCCAGCTTTGGTGTGCCAGTGCTTCCTGTGTGTAATGTTAGTGGAGAATTGTGAGGAATGGGGGTCGGTGGCTGCGTGTCCCAGCAAGGCTAGAATACTAAAGCTTTGTTGTGGTGTTATCCTTTTATATTTATACTTGTGAAGTTATGCTTTAAGGGAAACATTTTGTGATTTTGTTCCCCAGCCTTTGGCAACAGGGAGCTTTTAGTGAGTTACCATCCTGGCCTTTGGCATTAATGTTGTTTGCTTCCAGGTACAGACTTGTTTATTGAGAGTGATTTTAATCAAATTGATGGGTGATATTCCCCTCAAGTGAAGGCTGCTCAATTGAGTCTGAGGTTGGTTGCTAGAGAGTAGATGCCCAGAGCTGTTTCCTAGACCTGCATTTGGTTCAGGATTGCCCAGTATGGCAGTATAGGAAACTTGCCAGGAACTCGAACTATGTCTCGATCATCAAGTGCCAGTGATCCACTATATGTTGTATTCTCTCCCCATTGTGGTGGCTTGGCCGTAAATGGAGGTTGATGGGCCTGCTAGGTAGGTCTATGCCGCACTGTCACCTGGGTATGTGGAATCTGAACTTGTGAACTCAGCATTTCCACACCGGTTCTTCAGCATCCACGCTGCGTTGTAACTTGGGTTTACAACTGCTTGATCCAGGTGTCTCAACCGTACTGCACTACACAGCCCTCCTGACTAAGGTCTGCACTGCAGAATGACAGGGCTAGGACCCGGGTCCTTGCGGACCTGAGGCAGGTAGATGTGTGGATGGTAGGAGGTTGAAGCTCAGATTTGTCTAGGTTTACAATTTAATGTATCATTTCTAGTGAGTTCATTACATTGTGTGAAATCTCTCTATTTCTATTTAAAACAACAGTCATGCCTATCAAATGTTAAAGTTCAAAAATATTGGGCAGATGTCCTGTTTTTTTTCAGGTGGCTGTCCTTTTAATATTGAATAAAAGGTAATCAAATATCTAAGTGTCTTTGTGTCCCCTATCTATTTTGCTGGGTACCAGCAGTGAGCACAGAAATTTAACTTTGATCCATTTTGGGGAGGGCATTTTTTGTGCCCCGCCCCAGGAGGAGCAGCTCGCTCTCCCCTCCCTAGCCCTGAGACACGGGGAGTTCTATGCCCCTGATGATTATTGGGGGCCAGGCCTCTGCTTGACTGCCGCCCCCCTCGCACACCTCTGCTGGCTATGTAAATGTTAATGTTGCCGTAACCAGAACCTCCCATCAATGTTCCCTCTAAGCTGCGCGGATGTGTGGCCATGCAGCGCCGTCGCACACCCGCGCAGGTGTCACAGACCCCCAATGCAGCAGAGGTTAAAGTAAGCCGGGGGTGGGGGGGAGGAGAAAGAGGGACCGCAGAGAGGAGACTTGGGACTGACGGAGGGGGGACGAGAAAGGGGACTGGGGGCGGAGAGGAGAGGAGAGCCAGGGCTGCGGGGGGGGGGGGGGGGGAGAAAGGGGATGGGGGCGGAGAGGAGAGCCAGGGCTGTGGAGGGAGGAGAAAGGGGACCGGCGGCGGAGAGGGAGCTGGGGCTGAGGTGGAGGGAAGAGAAAGGGGAGCAGCGGCAGGGAGCTGGGACTTAGAGGGTGGACAGTGGTGGTTAGCCAAGGCTGCCGGGGAGAGCATTGGAGCTGTCAGCAGGGGCACCTGGGCAGAGCAGCTGGATTCGAGGTTGACCTTGACTCTGTATATGTATTCTGGAAATGTGACAGACAGGTGACAAAAACTATGAGGTGTAGATGACTGTAGAGGCTAGATAGGCAGCAAGTGTCATAGTCTCACATTTATTTAATAAATTAATAAAACTACAGTATTTCAGTTAAAGTTTGAACAAAAAGACATCTATGCATTTGTTTTCTA
This sequence comes from Pelusios castaneus, assembly GCA_007922175.1. Classification (NCBI taxonomy): domain Eukaryota; kingdom Metazoa; phylum Chordata; order Testudines; family Pelomedusidae; genus Pelusios; species Pelusios castaneus. The sequence continues at coordinate 1,060,367 of ML686214.1, forward strand.
TTAAGGTACTTAAGCATGCTGATGCTTCTGCCACCAAAAAACTGTTTCCCATGAGGCGCCATGCCTCACAAATTGCCGCTCAGCAATTACCGTAACTTGCTCAGCTGCATCATCAGCTTAGAGGGACCATATCCTTTTTTTTTTGAGAGGCTCTGATAGCTGAGCAAATGAGAGATTTTCTTCATTTCCTCTTCTTGTGCGATTATTTCAGCTAGAAACCCCAGGAGGATTAACAAAGAATGGTTTGGAAATAAATAGTTTGGAAATAAATAGAATAAATAAATAGTTTGGAAATAAATAGAAATCTAACAGTTAATGATATTTGGTTACAAATTGCTGCTCCCTGACTGGATTTCACTTCGTCTCCACTATATGTGCATAAAATGTCCTCTTTCAACAGTTTCTACAACATTTACCCCCCTTCACTCTCTGTTGAAATAGTAATTTAAAGAATTTTTTTTTATTATGCTACAGATGGAGGTTGTTGGACCTCTTTTCCTGATCAGTTCCTATTCCTCTGGAAGACAACAGAGTGCTGTGGCACTTTTAAAGACTAACAGATTTATTTATCGCATGAGCTTTCGTGGGAGAAAATCCCACTTCGTCAGACGCTTTGAAGATGGGAAACTTACAGAATGGGAGGAAATTAAATGCAGGGGAGTGTATGACATAGGATCAGGTCAGGCTGTAACAGCAAATCAAAATAGGTGTAGGATTTAAACACTGGGGAACAGCACATAGAGAAGGGTGAGGTCAAATCACTTGTTGTAATGAGAGAAAAATCCATAGTCCCTGTTTAACCCCAAGACAACTGAGTCAAATTTGCATATAAGTTCGAGTTCTGCAGTTTCTCTTTGAAGCTGTGATTTGTTATTCATCTGTTTCAACACAGCTATTAACAAGTTGTCAAGGGAGTGAGCAGGGAGATTGAAGTGTTCCCCTATTGGTTTTGTAGTGTTGCAATTTCTGATGTCAGATTTGTGTCCATTTATTCTATTCTATTCCATTTGTCTAGCAGGTCCTTTTTCCAACATATTATATATGGACCCATTTTTTTTAAGGGAAGTTGTCTGCAAAGATCATTGTAAATCAGTTATTTTTGTTTGTTTCCTAATTTCCCAAACCCCATCACTTCTATTAAAGTTAGCTTGCTGCATGAAGCTGGTTTTCGAAAAAGCTGAAAACATAGTTTCTAACTTGAAAGTATTCATGCCATGGAGAGAGGGCCCAGATAAAATTAGTTTTGATCTCTAAGTAAGGTACAAAAGATTCTTCACTGAATAGCTGATCAACTGTGTGCACTTGATGGCTCTCCCAAGCTTTGAAGTTCTCTAATTCACAGTTTGGAGTAAGATCTGGTTGGTTAATGATGAGGTCATTGGCAGGGGGAAAAAGTTTCTCTAGTTCTATCCCAAACCCATAGAATAACCTTTGCTAAAGGAAAGGGGCGAAGTTTCTGTAGGGCATGGTTAGCCTTGCAGTGTTTATGATGTCCCAGTTTTTTTGTTCAGTAATGACCCAGTGTTTGGCTGGGTTAGAGTGCCCCTAGTCCACTGCTGCTTTGAGCTGTCTGGCCAGAGATTACCATAGGAACGTAGGCTTAGTTGCTCATGCTCCCTCCAGGAGTAGCAGTTTGATATCTACTGTTTTTTCCTTTTACTTGGAAATATCAAGCATTTCTGGGCTCAGATCAGAGCTGACTAATAGAAATTAGAATTTGTGAAATGGGGGGAGTCTGTTAGGTCAGCTAACCTGGGGACCTGAAGAAATGTAAGCTAGTACAATAGGCCTGTCATTTTATGAAGCAGTGCTTTACTGCGTGGGTTTCCATTGGCTTCCAGGCAGAATTGTTGGCATTGACCAATAAATGATTTGGGTCCTGATTGAGGCTGCCCCCCTCTGTGTGGCGCTGCTGCAGGTGGGGTCCCCAAAAGCTTGGTTTAAAAAGGAGAGATAGTGTGATGTTTTCTATCACCAGTCCTTCATTCTGGACCTCTTCTGCTCTATTGAGTCCAAATGTGGCAACCTTTAGTGGCCTTATTATTTTTGGCTGGGACTGATTTATAAGACTAACACTTGTAATTGGGATTTCCCCCTTTCTTTTAAGATGGTTCCTAAAGCTTGTAGACGTATGTCTAGACTAGAAGAAAGTTGAGGTGAAGAGTCTGAGGCCAGAAGGGCCATTATGATCAAGTCCGGCTTCTGCGTAACACAGGCCAGAGAATTGTACCTAGTCTGTTTTACTTCTTACCTTTAACCTTTCTCTCATCTTGAACAGCCAGTAATTGTGTATTTTCTTCTTTTCCCATAGACTATATCCTGTTGAGCTTTTAAGCTCCTCAGGGCAGGGCCCCTTGGCTTTGTCTGTTGTGCATCCTGTACACCTCTGGTGCTGTGACTAGTAACCTCTTCCACCTTACTGTTCATGGCACACATTTTCTGACTCAGCTCCTGTCAGTCACTGATCATGTTCTACTGTTGTACACAAAGATGAAAACCTGCCTCGGGCCCTACGCGGCAGGAAAGAGTTATGTGTTTGCGCGGCCTTCTGTGGGGGAGAGATGCCAGTTTCCCAGAGGGGAGATGGTTTAAAGCAAGGCTGGCTGCTACAAACACATCACTGAAAGTGTGTGGGAGGGTGTGTGCATGCATACATGCAGTGACACAGGCTTTGCCCACTGGACTTGCAGGGCTGCTTGGCTTTGAGTTTGGACTTTTCACAGTTCCCATGGCTGTTGAGAGGTTGCAGGAGCCTCTGTGGACTGACCAATCCAAGGCTGGAGTGTGGGGGCTGGGAAGGTTATGGGAGAACACAGGTCCTGGGTCAAATGGCAGAACATTCTCAGTGGGTGGTGACTAGGGGAGAGGGATTGTAGTGGGACTCCTGCTCCCAGGGAAAGGGGGCAGTGGTGGGACACTTCTGACCACCCCTGAAGTGATAGAATGGGATTTCCTGCTGCATGCCCTCGTTTTCTGAGGTGGAGACACATCAACCCTTCTGGGCTTCTCTTCTTGGTAGTGAGGAGATATGGGCTGGGTGGCCCCTTTGTTTGAATTTTGGGCTGCAGCACTGCCTCTGCAACATCAATCCCTGAACTGGACTCTAGGGTAAAAGAAGGGGATTGAACTGGCAGCTGCCTGCATAAGCTTCAATAGCCACTACTGCAGAAGCATCCTTCTCCCCTCCCCTTGGAACAGGGAAGCGCCTCTGGTTGCTTAGCCTGGGCACCCCACAGTTTTGCTGCAGGGACAGCTGTTGAGACTTGAACTTGCAACTTGCCTGATGTGAAGCCTGCAGAAGCAGAAATGACAGATTTGAGTTCAGAATAAGCCCTCAGGCCTTATTCCTGAGTAGAAGAAACTGAAAGACCATGAAATGGTGAACTTTCCAGTGTCCCCAGTCCTGCATTGAGTGACTCGTTTAGGGTCTTTCCAGGAAAGACAACATTCCTGCTCCCATGTGTACGCACAGACTGCCTGCAGTTTGAATGCCTGTGATTGTTGCCTGCTGGTAGCGTATTTATGGATAGTGCATGTAATAAAACCGTTGGCATTGAAGCATTAAACACAAAATTGTGAAGTCTCTACATACAAGTCAGGTTCTTTTATTTCACAGAGAGGAAACTGACTCTGGCTGTGACTTGGCCGTCTGGTGGCTCAGAAGAAGGAAGGATTAGAATTTGAGTGTTTCTGGATTACAGTGTTTTGTTCCACCACTTCATACTTCCTGCCTAATTTGAACTTCATGTTTTAAGGTTCCTACCTATGCCAGGGATCATCTTTAAATGTCTGAGATGTCAATCTTTACAAGCAGCTCTTCTGGTATTCTGTTATCAATGAAATACGTTCCAGCCATTAAAATCAGGACTGAAATGGGCCCTCTGTCAGCACACTGGCACTAGAACCTCCATTAGGATATCAATACACAGTCTGTGCTTCCCACTTCTTACTTGGAACAGTGTCAAGGGCAGCCTACCGCAAGCTGTACCAATGACAAAAGAAAGAGACGCACAGCACTGTTTACAATAATTAGGAAGAGTCCTTCCTGTTGGGGCCTTTAGGGCATTACCATGATATGAATGATTCACAATGGAAGGAAGGTGTGGCAGTAGGCTGAGGTGTTTCTGTGGTCTGGTGTTCTTTCCCTCCTCTCCACTCCCACAGGCTGAAATTGTCTCCTGTTTCGACTAAAGGTGAATTCATTTTTTTGAAAGTGTGGCTAGGTTCCAGTGCAGCTGTTCTGAAAGGGGAAACAAGTTTTTCTTCAGGGAAGGAAAAAAGGTACTCATTGCAAAACTTGAGATGTGGCATGGTTTTAATCTGCGTGAGAGGGGACTTGTACTTCTGGTGCAGGAAGAGATCAGGCTGACAAATAATAGTTCTAAGCACGTGAAGAATGTTGCAGTGACATCCACCTAGCAGTCTTGCAATGTGCGAAGTTGCATGTGAGCGTTTTTCTTGGAGAAAATGAAATGCAAAAAACCCTGTTAAATGTAAACCCGAACACTGAATTTAGTGAACTGTGGTTCATATGGCAGCTGTAACTTGGAGCTCTCTTACATCTGACATCTTTAACCTTCCTGTAATATGTCTTTTGCATTTAGCATATTAAGTTGGACCTAGCTATGTTGTCCCTAATTTTGCTACCATTTCTGCTCCATTCTGTTTTGGTTACAATTATGTCCCTTACAAGGTATGAGTTGTTCAAGGTGTGAGGAAACCATTGCATCTGTTCTAGGCTGACTGCAGGGGCCGGAAGGAGAGGAGGATGGATTGACAAAAATTGAGTAAATCTAGTAATTTTTCGTCAATCCATCCTCCTCTGAGAGCAGGCGGATGCTGTTGCCCTTTCACACAAAACTTGATACCATACAGATAGCAGAAATGGGGAGTTAACTAAAGACAAAGGGCCTGATTTGATCATCTTTCTTCATGGTGAGTTTCATGTTCTTTCATGCCGCATGTCATTCCACTAAAACGCATCTGGAATACTGTGTCCAGTTTTGGGCTGCCCACTACAGAAAGGATGTGGACAAATTAGAAAGAGTCCAGCGGAGGGCAACAAAAATGATTAGGGGGCTGGGGCACATGACTTATGAGGAGAGACTGAAGGAACTAGGCTTATTTAGTCTACAGAAGAGAAGACTGAGGGGAGATTTGATAGCAACCTTCAACTACTTGAAGGGTTGCTCCAAAGAGGAGGGAGCTAGGCTGTTCTCGAGGGTAACAGAGGACAGAACAAGGAGCAATAGTTTCAAATTACAGCTGAGGAGGTCAAGGTTGGATATTAGGAAAAACTTTCTCACTAGGAGGGTGGTGAAGCATTGGAATGGGCTACCTAGGGAGGTGGTAGAATCTCCATCTTTGGAGATTTTTAAGGCTCGGTTAGACAAAAAACTGGCTGGGGTGATTTAGGGGGAGTGGTCCTGCTTTTTAGCAGGGGGTTGGACTAGATGACCTCGTGAGGTCCCTTCCAACCCTATTATTCTATGATTCTAATAAGACTAATAAGGGAGTTGGATGCCCTGCCTTTGTCACACAAAATGTCACTTGTTGGTGCAAGGAGGTTTTATAAACCAGCCTAGCATGAGCGTGTGCTCAGACTGCTAATCCAGAGGACAGTGCAGCAGGGTTTTGTCATGTGTGCGTGCATGTGTGCGCACACGTGCAATCAATAGCCTGGGGTTTAGAACATTTGTAATTTTCCACTGAGTTGTCAGTAATGTGGAAAATGCTGTGAAAATACTTCTTGAGGAAAAGGCATATATGTTCATCAATAATAGTGTAGGAATATAGGGCCAGCTGAGAAAGCTGTAAGGAAGGGTAAGAGCAGAATATTGCAGTACGTCTGAGTGCTGTAGAAAGGGGAAGTAGCCCCCCACCCTTGGCACCTTTTGCGGGCTGATAGTTGTACAGCAACACAGGACAGCTGTGTGTGCAGGATGACTCCAATACAGATAAGGCTGGCTCTTAGATCAGTGTTCTGCTTGGAGTTCCTAACTAGTACCTTTCCCCTGCCAGGAATGGGGTCATTGTATTAGGATTAAATATTTATCTTATTCCAATGCCCACAGGCCTCCATTGGGGTTGGGGCCTATTGAGGCTGGGTACTGTACATACAGAGCAAAGACCATTCCTGGCCTGAGGGGTAAATGGGGGACCCCCTTAACTCAGTGCTATGGCTAAGAGGAATAATATAATCCTTGGATCAGGGGAATGATGAACAGGAGTAGGGAGCTGGCATTACCTCTGCATACAACATTAGTGAGATAGTTATAGACACTGTGATGATTCTGATGCTTGCACTTCAAAAGGGACTTGGAAGGAAACTGGAATGGGATCAGAACCGAGTCATTGAGCTGAAAGCCAGAAGGTGCCATTAGATCATCTACTCTAACCCTCTCTGTATTACATGCCATTGCATTTCCTCCAGTCACCTCTGCACTGTGTTCAGTGACATGTTCATCTGAAGCAAATCTTCTAGAAGAGAGCTCTAAGAATTATTCAAAGTCAGAGAAACTGAGAGTAAAAAAGCTCAAATTTCTCTTAGCCATCTGGAAGGCTTCTGTGGACTGATGAGGAGACTTGTTATGGGCTGTGTGGGAGAGAGGTGTCTGGTACGAGAGTGGTCTTTACCTACTGGAGAAAAGCAGAAAGATCCAGTGGCTGGCTGTCCAGTATGCGGTTAGGGTGGTTTCACGTGATGGATTTTTTTCAGTTTTAAAAAGCTAGGATATTACATTAAAAAAAAAAAGTTAAACATGTAAAAAGGCAAAACTTGTAAAACAAAGTTGAACATATACATGGCCACTGTCATAGCTATAGCAACATATGGAAGCAAAACATGGCAACTTACGAAGAAAGAGACCCAAAAACTAGACGCGTTCCACCACAAATGCCTAAGAAGGATATTGGGAATAACCTACAACAAATGAAAAACAAATGAGGAAGTTAGGAAAATGACTGAACAAAACACGCTCCCAAATAATCTGCAAGAGAAGACATCAGTGGCTGGGGCATGTTTTACGGATGAATGAACATGGCCTATTGAATGCTGGAATGGAAGCCAGAAAATGCAAGAAGGAAGCACGAAAGACCTAGAACAATGTGGAAAAGAACAGCTTTTAAAGACTTAGAAAAATGTAACATCGACTGGAAAGAGTTGAAGATGATGGTGGCTGATGAACAAAAATGGAGATTGTAGGTGGCCCAGTGTGGATGGACTAAGTGCTAAGTAAGTAAACACGTTAGGTGCTCAGTTAAGTAGCCAGAAGTTAGGAGATGCTCAAATTAAGGATACTTGTGTAACCTTAATTTGGATCACTTGCACATATACGTATATAGCTGTGAATTGCTCCATCACGTACTCTGTTTTCTAGAAGCCCCCACCTAATGTGGGGCTGCGTGCGTAAAGAAAGGAAAGGAGGTTCTCCTGAGTTAAAGGCATGAGACGTGACTGGCAAGATCTGTCTTGTCCCTGACTCGGCCACAAACTCCTGGACGATACAAGGCACTGTGGTCTCAGAATGCACAAGGGGCCAATAGCATTCTTCCCTCTGGCATTTCCAACACGAACATTCTTTTCCCAAAACTTTTTTTGTATGTATGAAGGACTTTCAACCCAGCCTGTCATTTTGGATCCCAATTCTTGCATTGTTTAACTCACTTTGCTCTTGTGACTGGAGAATGTGGCCAGTTGCTAGTGGTTATACACGCTTCTCAGCTAGCTGGAGATGATGTGAATCCCAGACTTGCTCGCTAAAGCACCCTCTTGGCAGCAGAAGACTTTTCAGTGAAATAAACAAAGTTGAGTGGTCTAGTGCAGTGGTTTTCACTGCTGCTGCTGCCAAAAGACTGGAATGCATTGCTCAAAGATGTAATTTTTAGGTTGTGGACATAAATGATTTTTTTCAACTGGGTCCTGAGAAAAAAAGTTTGAAAACCATTGGTCTAGTGGGCTTTGACTGAACTGGGACCTCTGATACTGTAGCCCTGGCTCTGCAACTGATTCACTGTGTGATCTTGGAAAAATCCATTAGCAAGGTGCAGATAATCTCCCATAGGATGCTCAGGGTGAGTTAGTTTTTGCTAGATGCTTCAAAGCCATCGAGGCATACGGCATATTTATAATTCTGTAGCTCTTTAAAAGACTTCTGTCCCCCCCAAAGGTGAGCTGTCTGAGTAGTGGATGTATGAGCCAGATGCAGTCTAGAGCGCTCAGCACCATGGTCCCCTGCACTATAGTTTGGAGATGCTTCCTGGGGGACCCTGGCTCCTACTAGATGGCACCCATCATCATCTGAGCACTGCATGGTTGAAGCGCTGTATCTGTGAGAAGTGTCCCTGCATTTAAATATGAGGGTAGCTACAATTTGCTCTAGCTTATGCAAATTAATGGTGAACTGACAAGTTAGCAAGCACAACTCTTGGTTGGTTGGGCAAAGTTTAACACCAAGTCCTAGAGTGCACTTTTAAATGATCTTTAAATTACAATTTCCTTCACAGTGCTACAGGATTGAGGTTTGGCCTTGCTGCTGTAAGACATTCTTGTGTGGTGAAACTGTTAGTTAGTCTTTCCACACTCTGTAGTTCTAGCAAGTATTATATCTTATATCTGTTCTGCTGGTGTTGACATACCTGCCATATACAGCGTGCATAGTGGAAGAAAGTATGTTAAACTGGGCTTCTTTGTGTCAGACAGACTGTTCCCTGAGCAGATCTCTTTAAATCTCAGGTGCCACCCCTTTGATTACCAGTAGAGCCCTCAGCAGATAGAAAATTTGTGTGTGTATCTGCAAACATACGTGGATATCTGCAGATTTTCAGGGCTCTAAATATGACATTTAGATCTGCATCCATCCATGATCTCTAAATATGATCTGCGGCTATCTGCAGATTGGCAGGGGTCTGTTTTCGAGGTTGTCCTGCACATGGGGGTCGGGATCAGTGCACAGAGAGCAACTTCCTTTGGGGTTCTATCTCAGCATTAATTTCTAGTTAATCTACTTGGCACAGGAAAGTCATTACAGTTTAAATCTCCTCTCTCCTTGGCTGTGTTTAGTAACCAGATCATTCTGTGGCCATCCTAGTTAGCAAGCAACACCAGAATCAGATTAGTGGGCTAGGGATCTTTTCAGGAGGCATTAGTGACGCACATCACCGCCTGGCTCCAACGCCTGCGGTTTCCTTCTTAAAATAAGGTCTGGCTTTAATTAACTGAAAGTGCTTTGTTCTGTAACATGCAATGCTGGCTGAATAAATAGTGTTGATTTTCTGACACTGCCCTCCTAAGGTCTTGTGTCTTCTGTGCGCAGGAGTTCTAGCGGATCCCCTTACCACACAAAATGCGTTCACCACTGCTATGGCAGAGACTGTAGAACAGGATAACCCTGTGTAGATGACATTTGTTCAGAGTCTTTCCAATATAGGCATCTCCAACAGAGCTTGGATGATGGTTCTGGAATTGAACATCCAGTCCATGCTGTGGACGTGCCAGTGAGTGCTGACGGCCTGAGTTCAAGGCAAATGTGGTTCACAATAGGCTGAGCCTCCTGCTTTATGGCTGCAGCTATAACTGTTAACCTAACGGACAGTGCGATCTTGGAAGAGGCTGGAGCAGTTGTAGTAGCAATGCAGATTTCAGAGATGCCTAGTCAGAGCCGATCAGCCCTGCAGGATCTGTGGTATTGCCCTTGGTGCATTTCCTAGGAGACTCAGTAATGAAAATAGCTTAGAGTGAGCTGGAAAGCCAGCTACTCCTGATCAGCAGTAACTCAAGGAGGGACTCAGGGCACAACTCGAGCTGCACCGTGAGTTACTTGTGATATAAATGACTTCTGCCATGTCCCTGGCACAGTAAGATCACACAGAGAAAAGCATTTCATGAGCTCCTTTCCACTCTATCACAAGGAATGTCCAGTTTTACAGATGTCAGCTTCCTGGCCTTCTGCTGGAGAGTATAAAACAGCAGGAATTTTTGCATGAAGTGGGACAGGTAGACCAGATTGGTCAGAATTCTACATCTGGGAGGTGACCCCCCCCCCCCCACAATCATTTCAAATCTGGGAAGATGAGTAAGAACACTTGCTAGTGGGGAGAGCTTGTTGTAAATCAGTGTCTAGCCAGAGACACTGTCTGAACACTTGGAAGAGGCAGAAAGAGTTGCTGAGGCCAGAGGTGGAGCATACATTTTCGTAATAACTAGTCAGTGAAAATCCACATGCAAACCTCTGAAGTTCTCAACCCCAGCAAGCCCTTTCTTCAAATGGGGGACAGAGAATTGTGCCATGTTAGCACCCAGCTATCTTGCATTCCCTTCTCTATGATTTTCTCCTCAGTCTGTTAGCATGTTAGGAAGTGAGGCTCTATAAGATCTCCAGAGGAAGCAGTGCTTGGTTATCTGGCGAGAGAGTGAACTTTGTCTAACCTAGAATTCCTTTCTGTACTTCCTTGTAAATGACTTGTTCAGTTTGCTAGAGCAGAGGAGATGAACAGTGTCACACAAGGAGAGAAACCTGCGGTTCAGACTGAAATCATTATGCGGTGCCTGTTTCTGCCTCTCTCTGTGTTGCAGACAGCTCTTACTCACTAGATGAGATCATTTAATGCACTTCCTGAGGCCTTTAGATTGAACTGAAGGTGTGTTTGGTTTTTTTAAGCTGATTTAGATAATTCAGTGCCAAAGGCCGTATGGTCTCTGATTTTGGTTTAAACTAGGTTGATTTGGATTTAACTGATGTAAATTAGGAACATGTATAGGCTAAACCAAAATAAGCCATAGTTAAACCAAAATCAGTTCCACACAGGGATCTGCACCATTTAGCTAAACTGATTTCCCTTTCTGTAGGCAAAGCCTACGATGCATGCTCCGTACAACGTGTTGTCTGTGTCAGCCGTCACTTCATTAGCAGTGGTTCATACCCTCAGCTGCTCCCCTACCCACCCATCCATCCCCAGTATAGATCTGTAATCTGCAGTGTAAAGATTTTCATGATTTCAGTACAATCCAATCTCCTTGACTGTGACAGAAAATACTCTGTCAGCCAAATAATCTGTTCAACCTCTGTCTTTTTGTTTGAACTCTTCATTCTTCCTTTGCTCACCTTCTAAAAGGTGAAACATTCCTAACAACCAGGGACTTCCCACTGACCCATAACTGCACTGACTGTTCCTGTCCGAGATACTAAAGGAACTGGCTCATGAAATTGCCAGCCCTTTAACGAAGATTTTTAATGAATCTGTAAACTCGGGGGTTGTACCGTATGACTGGAGAATCGCTAACGTAGTTCCTATTTTCAAGAAAGGGAATAAAAAATAAAGGGAATGCGGTGGAAATCTAATTTACTTAGATTTCAGCAAGGCATTTGATACAGTTCCACATAGGGAGTTATTAAGTTACAGAAGATGGGGATTAATATGAATATAGTAAGGTGGATAAGGAACTGGTTAAAAGGGAGACTACAGCGGGTCATACTGAAGGGTGAACTGTCAAGCTGGAGGAAGTTTACCAGTGGAGTCTCTCAGGGATCTGTCTTGGGACCGATCTTGTTCAATCTTTTTGTTACTGACTTTGGCACAAAAAGCGGGAATGTGCTAATAAAGTTTGCGGATGACACCAAGTTGGGAGGTATTGCCGGTACGGAGAAGGATCGGGATACCATACAGAAAGATCTGGATGACCTTGTAAACTGGAGTATCAGGAACAGGATGAAATCTAATAATGGGAAGTGCAAGGTCATGCATTTAGGGACAAACAACAAGCATTTTTCCTATAAATTCGGGACGCATCAATTGGAACGGACTGAGGAGGAGAAGGATCTGGGAGTAATGGTTGACCATAGAATGACTATGAGCCGCCAATGTGATGTGGCCGTGAGAAAAGCTAATGCGGTTCTAGGATGTATCAGGAGAGGTATTTCAAGTAGAGACAGGGAGGTGTTAGTGCCGCTGTACAAGGCACTGGTGAGACCCCATCTGGAATATTGTGTGCAGTTCTGGTCCCCCATGTTTAAAAAAGGATGACTTCAAATTGGAACAGGTGCAGAGAAGGGCTACAAGGATGGTCTGTGGAGTTGAAAGCCTGCCCTATGAGTGGAGACTCAAGAAGCTTGGCTTGTTTAGCTGAACCAAAAGAAGGCTGAGGGAGGATATGATTGCTCTCTATAAATACATCAGAGGGATTAACATCAGGGAGGGAGAGGAATTATTTGAGTACAGCACCAATGTGGACACCAGAACAAATGGTTATAAACTGTCCATCAAGAAATTTAGGCTTGAAATTAGACGCAGGTTTCTAACCATTAGAGGTGTAAATTTCTGAAATAACCTTCCAGAGGGAGTAGTGGGGGCAAAAACCATAACTGCTTTCAAATCTGAGCTTGATAAATTTATGGAGGGGATGGTATGATTAGCCTATTTTAGAAATTGACTGATGTTTGGCTACGTGTGGTGGATTTACAAGTGGCCTAAGAGGGGAGGGTACGTGGGGTGGGTTCTGAGTTATTACAGAGAATTGTTTCTTGGATAACTGGCTGTTGAGACTTGCCCACATGCTCAGGGTTTAACTGATCGCCATATTTGGGGTTGAGAAGGAATTTTCCCCCAGGGCTGATTGGCCTGGGCTCCGGGGGGTTTACGCCTTTCTCTATAGCACAGGGCATGGTTCACCTACCGGTGAATTCTCTGTATCTTAAAGTCCTTAAATCATGATTTAAGGAGGTAAATAACTCAGTCATAGGTTGGTGGCCTATTGCAGGAGTGGGTAGGTGAGGTCTTGAGGCCTGCATTTTGCAGGAGGTCAGACTAGATGATCGTACTGGTCCCTTCTGACCTTAAAGTCTATGAGTCAAGGCAAAGCAGTGTAGCTGACAGCTCTAGGAGTGCCATGATGTTCCAATGAGTTCAGTTTATCATCACTTGATGGTGGAATGCAAATATGATGAAGGGCAAGCAGTGAATGGGTGAAAGACTAAAGGCCTGGTTGGCTGTCATTTCTTCCCCATCCTTTTCTCCAACCCCAACCTTGCTTGTGCATGCCACTCACAGAGATGGTTATTTTATGAGGGTGGCTGTGATCATGGAGGCATGGTATTATTGGATTTCATAGGAAGTAAGGCAGTCTGAACCCAAAGTTGTGCTCTAGGGCAGTGGTGGCGAACCTATGGCACGCGTGCCAGAGGTGGCACTCGGCGCCCTCTCTGGTGGCACGCACGCCCAGGGGCGGACCTGTAATGATGCGAGGTCTCCTGCTGAGACCCGAACCAGCTGGGGGATCCGGTGGCTGCAGAAGCTCCGCCGGAGCTTCTGCCGCCACCCGAACCCCTGGACTGAGCTGGGGGGCCGGCTCCGCTTCAAGCCGGCCCCCCAGCTCAGTTCCCGGGCTTCGGGTGTCAGCAGGCGGCGCTTAAGCGTCGCGGTGCTTGCTGAGACCCGAACCAGCTGGGGGATAGGGTGGCGGGGCTCGAAGCGGAGCCTGCCCCCCAGCTCAGTCCAGGGGTTCGGGTGGCGCAGAGGCGTCGTTGTCGTTGGGCTGGCAGGGCTCCAGCCCCGGGTAGAAAAGCCTGAGCCCCGAATCTATTCCGGGGCCCAGGAACCCAGAAAACTACGGCGGAACGCAGGTTCCGCTCTGCCCTGCCTTGCAGGCAGGCTGCTGCTGAGCTGGGAGCAGCGGCAGCCAGCCGGGCTGGGGAGTTTTCAAATCTCCCGCCCTGAGCATGCTCCGAAAGAGCAAGTTCAGGGCAGGAGCAGCCTCCTGGCCAGCCCAACGCCGGACGCCCCTACAGCTCTCTGGGCACGTAAGCTTGGGGGCCGGGCGGGTGAGTGCTGGGGAGCTGGGACTGGGAAGGCTGGGCAGTCTGGGGAGCTGATGGGGGACGGGCAAGCCGGGAAACCGATAGGAAACTGGGGGGTTGGAGAACGGGGGCTGGGGAGCCGATGGGAAACTGGGGAGCCGGGGAACGGGGACCGGGTGGGCTGGGAAGCTAATGGGGAACGGGAGCCGATGGTGACCGGGAGGGTCGAGGCGTTGCAGCCAGCGAGCCGGGGGCAGGGAGCTGCCGGGCAACGGAGATCGGGGGGCTTGGAGAGTGCCCGGGCCAGAGGGACTCGGGTTCGGGGTTTCTAAAGGGGACTGGGGGTGTGGGGTGCGTTCCCCTGGGGGGCACGGCCAGCTCGCCTCCTGTCTGGTCCCAGCATGCAGATGGGAGCCACGCTATGGCTGCTCGCCTCCCCTCCAAAGTATGAGCCAAGGATAGACAAATTATCAACATGCATACAACAGCAAAAATCACATTAATTGTTCAAAAGCATTCTAAATGCAAACTTTTGCCTTTCAATAAAAAGTTGTTTGTATCATTGAAAGCTCCGTTATTGTGTTTTTCTTTTAAGACAAAAGATGTTAATGTATAAGTTGTTTTTTCTAAACTAAAACCTCAGTATTGGCACTTTGCGATAAATAAGTGGGTTTTGGATTGCAGTTTGGGCACTGGGTCTCTAAAAGGTTCGCCATCACTGCTCTAGGGGAACTCCAATGGCCCAGCCAAAGCCCTCACTTAACTGTGACCAGGGTCTAATTTTCCTTGCAGTTACCTGTACTAAAGGTGAGGATAGCTCTGGCCTGCAGTTTTTTAACCCCCATAGGTAACATTTAATTTGCAGAATTGCATTTTGTGCACCACTGTTCCCCTGGCTGGATACTGTGGGTCATGTTGGATCCTGTCTGTGATAGTTTGCGCATACCCATCACCATGGTATCTGCAGTGTGTATTTTAATTGGTGCTTCTGCTGGTTGCAATGTGTTTCTTGGTGCCGCTTGTACCTTGATCCAGAAACATCAAAAAATGACATCAAATGCTATCCTTTAGCAGAGCTCACCCATACCAGTAGCTGCAACACAGAAGGAAAGGAAAGGAGATGACCTCTATTCCTCAAACACAGGAAAATCTAACCCCATCATTAAACTAGGTTTCTTCAGGGAAGGAGATGAAAAGGCCATCCACATGCTTATGGGTCAGGATGGAAAATGGGCCGGAGGTCATTTCCAGGTCCCTAGTCTTTGTTGGGATTGCATTAATGTCTTCTTCATGTGAACATGGACACAGCTAGGGTTCTGCCACTGACTTTATGCATTAAAAGAGAGTCTCCTTCCCTATCTTGATTCTTTGCACCATGTTGCATGGAATTGTTTAAAAAATCCCTGTCCTAACCCTCCTTGAGTAGCTTGGATCCAGGAGCTATGTTTTGAATAGTATAAAAATAACCTGTATCCAATGAAGATCTTTCGTCAACTTTGAAGAGAGGTCAAAAGTGGGAAGCTACATGCAGTGGCCTGCCCTGATGTTATCTTCCCTGAGCTGTCTGCTGTTAGAATCAGATTAGAGGAAAATCTGCTGGGCCCATGTTGACAAAGAGCTGGTACAGTACAAACTTTATTCATGTGCATATCTGATCAGAAATGGCTGCTAGGTCTGTAGAAACTGGCAGGCCTAATCACAAGGGTATGCTTAGTAGGATTCTCCTTTGAGGAGTGTCCCTGTGGGTGCTCCACGCTGGGATTTAGGCGCGCTCCGTGTCCAGATCAGAGAATCTTAAAGCCGTGCTCGTTACGGCTGCGCGAGTGCCGAGAGGCTGCCTCGTGGTACTTTGGTGCACTCTCGGCGCACGCACAGCCCGACTCCCCCTCAGTTCTTTCTCTACCGCTCACAGTTTTAGATGGAATTTCGATCCTTTCCTCAGCTCGTCTAACTTCTCCACTAACTTCTCCACTCAATGCTTCCCTCGCTACTCTAATTTTTCTCTTCTTAATATCTCCTTTTTACATATTAATTTTCCTTCTTTTTCTAACAAAAATATCCCCCAAAAACCTTATTTATATCCTATCACTCCCCAACCATTGCCCATGCCAGGCTTTCTGGGGTTTAAGAGGTGCGAACAACGCTGTGACGCCATGCTGGCATCAGACGGACACAATTTATGTATTAAGTGCTTAGGTGAGGGTCACATTTCTCACAAATGTCCCCACTGCAAAAATCTCAGCACAAGAGCACGCTGTGACACA
Source organism: Pelusios castaneus (assembly GCA_007922175.1). Taxonomy (NCBI): domain Eukaryota; kingdom Metazoa; phylum Chordata; order Testudines; family Pelomedusidae; genus Pelusios; species Pelusios castaneus. The sequence continues at coordinate 1,076,421 of ML686214.1, forward strand.
GATCTCTGGCTCAAACTGCCCTTAATGGAGTGATTGCTTAAACCGGCCTCCAACCCAGGCCAGATGGAGAAAGCCTCAGTGCTCCTCCACTCTCACAAGAGCCTCTCAATTCCTCTTCATATTTCATCGAAGAGAAAAAAATCAACTTCACCCCTCGTAAAATGGCCTGTACCAAAGATGCAATAGGCTCCTCAGGCATGGCAAAAACTGAAAGCCTGATGGGGCTGTCCACACCCATTCAGGCTATAAAAACAAGGAGGTCCAGCAACTGATACCAACGGATGCCAAACAGTCAAAAACTGTCTCCTCAATGATTCCATTGCCTCCCTCGGCACCGACATCAGCCACGGCTCCGACAACAATACTGACGTCGGCATCGAAACCATCCGCACCATCATCTGAGACACGGGCGCTGACAGTCGACCCCATGCTGACCGAGGCATGTCCTGAATCACCAGCAGCACCGAGATTGACCTCACCGGCACCGTGTCATTCTCCGCACTGGACGGTACTGAGAAAACACGCCAGGAAAACTAAACATCAGGTTATGGAGGAGGAAACACATATTTCTCCAATATAACAGTTTTCTGACATGGCCATGAACCATAGTCACCTGCAAACTCACCATCATCTATTTCATTCTCCAGCGATGATGAAGCAGATGAACACAGATTAACGTTCTCTCCCCAGCCACCATCTACAACTTCAAGACATTGCAGGGCATACCCATACACTTATCCACTGTTCCCTTGGTTTGCTCCTCATTGGTATGGTCCCCCAACAGAACAGTCATGCAGTTCCTGGGTCAGATCCATTACCCTTATTTTCAGAAAGATTTTTTCAATTCTTGGGCCTCAATAACATCAGATAAATGGGTCCTAGATACAATTAGAATAGGATACAACATCCCCTTTACATCCAAGCCACCTTCCCATTATCCTTCCCCATCCCTTTTCAGGGACACCTCTTACGAACAATTACAACAAGAGGTCTCTCATCTCCTAGCGTTGGGAGCAATAGAAAGTGTCCCACCACAGTACCATGTCGGGGGCTTTTATTCACCATAGTTCCTGACCAAGAAAAAGTCTGGCGGGTGACAACCTATACTCAACCTCAGAAAGCTAAACAAACATAAAACTGCAAAAGTTTAAAATGATCACCCTATCAACTCTCGTTCCGACTTTGGAACATAACTATTGGTTCGTGGCCCTCGACCTCCAAGATGCCTATTCTCATATTTCCATCCACCCAGCCCACAGAAAGTACCTTAGATTAATCACTAATAACAACCATTACCAATACACAGTCTTACCTTTTGGTCTCTGCACAGCTCCTCGAGTCTTCACAAAAACACTAGCAGTGGTCGCAGCCCACCTACGGACAAAAGGACTAGCTCTTTACCCATACCTGGACTGCATAATAAAGGCTCATTCATTCTATGAGATGCTTAACGCCAGCAAACTGGCCCTATCACTTTTCCAATCCCTTGGGCTCCTAATAAACTTCAACAAATCCAACCTACACCCATCGCAGACAATCGAATTTATTGGTGCTTGACTGGACTCCACCAAAGCAAGAGCCTTCCTTCCAGACCCAAGAGTCAACGCAATTCTAGAACTAACCAATACCATACTAAACGCACCAACAATTCCAGTTCACACATGCCTACAACTTCTAGGACATATGGCCGCAACCACCACAGTGGTGGCAAACGCCAGACTCCACATGCGACCAATGCAACTTTATCTAGCACAAGTTTGCAGACCGTCTTACCACTCAATGGACAAGATAATCTCTGTACCAGGCATAGTAAAACAATGGCTCAGATGGTGGACAAATACCCAAAATCTAACAAAGGGCATATCATTGGAACCCCACGCTCCCTCAATCTCTATGGGTGCGTCTACACTTGTAAATTAAGTTGACTTAAACTTGCTTAAGTCGACTTAATTATCCCATGTCTACACTACAGTTTCCTTAGGTCGACTTAAGCAGCTGCTTAAGTCGATTTAAGGAAATTCAAAGTCAACTTTATAACACCTGGTATATAGTCGACTTTGAGGCTTAAGTCGACTACTTAAGTCGACATAAGCCAGTGTAGACGTGGGGTAGCCCTAAGTCAACTTTGTCGACTTAGGCCATTGGTCCCTTCTCACCGGGACCACTCAGGTCCCGGCAAGAGGGGACCACGGGGCTCGCTTCCTTCTCCCCAGGACCCATGCTCCCTCCTAGATGGGAACCTGCGACAAGGAGGGAGAGCTGGAGACCCATGCTCCAGCTGCTCAGCAGTGGGCAGCTGGAGCGGGGATCCCGGCAAGAAGGGACTGCGGGGCTCCCTTCTCACCAGGACCACTCAGGTCCCGGCAAGAAAGGACTGCGGGGCTCCCTTCTCGCCAGGACTACTTAGGTCCCGGCAAGAAGGGACTGTGGGGCTTCCTTCTCACCAGGACCCCGGCAAGAAGGAATCCCCGTGGTCTCTTCTTGCTGGGTCGACCTGAGCAGACCCGGCAAGAAGGAAGCCCTGCGCTTCCTTCTCCCTGGGACCCATGCTCCAGCTGCTTGGTAGCTGGAGTGTGGATCTCGGGGAGAAGGGAGCCCCATGGTCCTGACCAGGAGGGAGCGCGGGAGACCCGCGCTCCCTCCTAGCCGCGACCGCTCGGTCCAGCTAGGAGGGAGCCTATGGCTCCCTTGGCCAGGACCACTTGGTCCCGGCTAGGAGGGAGCCCTGCGCTCCCTCCTAGCCGGGGCTGCGCTCCAGGTTCTGGGAAGCCAGCGCTCCGGCTCTTTCGGAAACCCCGGGGTTTCCTTCTGATCAGCTGGAGCCTGGGGCAGCAATGGCCGGCACTGCTGCGCTCCAGCTTCTGAGAAGCCTGAGCAGCTGGAGTGCGGGTCCTGGGGAGAAGGAAGCGCAGGGCTTCCCTCTCGCTGGGGTCCTGGGGAGAAGGAAGCCCCGTGGTCCCTTGTTGCCGGGACCTGAGTGGTCCCAGCGAGAAGGGAGTCCCACGGTCCCTTGTTGCTGGAACCTGAGTGGTCCCGGCGAGAAGGGAGCCCCGCTCCAGCTGCTCAGCAGCTGGCAACTGGAGCGCGGGTTCTCCCCGGGACCCGAGTGGTCCAGGCTAGGAGGGTTCCCTTCTGCCCGGGACCTGGGAAGTCCCGAGCAGAAGGGAGCCGAGTGGTCCAGGGCAGAAGGGAGCTCCTTGCTTCCTTCTCCCCCGGACCGCTCAGGGGCTTGCTGCCCCGGGGAGAGCCAGCCCTGTGTGGGGCAGGCTCTCCCTGGACCGAACAAGTCGACTTAGAGAGTCCAGTGTAAACTCTCTAAGTCGACTTAATAAGGTCTTTTTTAAGTCGACCTTAATTCCCCAGTGTAGACATAGCCTATAACAACAGATGCATTCCTCATAGGGTGGGGAGCACACTTACGATCCCAGACCATACAGGGCAGATAGTCCCTATCAGAGATGCAACTCCACATAAATGTGTTAGAGCTCCCTGGAGAACACTATGCCTGCCAGCACTTCAGAGACGTCATCACACACCAGCATATAAAAATCATGACAGACAACATCGCCTGTATGTTTTATATAAACAGGCAAGGGGGTGCATGATCAAGACCTCTATGCATAGAGGCCATGACATTATGGCACCGGTACCTAAAAAACAAGGTTACTATTTCTGCTGCATACCTCCCTGGTACCCACAATACCATAGCAGAATTCCTCAGCAAATCTTTTATACAGGACCACGAGTAGGAGATCCATCTGCAGATACTCCACAACATCTTTATCCAGTGGGGATTCCCCACTATGGACCTCTTTGCCACACAAAAAATCGCAAGTGCCCAAAATACTGTTCGAGAGCAGGTGTCGGCCAGGACTCGCTAGGGGCGCACTCATACACCCCTGGAACAGGGATCTACTCTCTGCATTCCCTCCCTTCCCTCTAATTCATTGGACACTATTGAAAATCCAGAGAGAGTCAGCAACTGTCATAATGATAGCACCAGCATGGCAGCCATGATATACATACCTCATGGAGATAGTCACAAGACAACCTATAACTCTTCCCACATGTCGTCAAATTCCAAAGGGGTAGCCGTGTTAGTCTATTGTAGAAAGACAACAGAGTCCTGTGGCACTTTTAAAATAAATCTGTTAGTCTTTAAAAGTGCCACAGGACTCTGTTGTCTTCCCACATGGAAGAACATACTTACCCAATACGGGGGGCCTAGTGAACCATCCAGACCTCAAAAAATTGCACCTAACAGCATAGGTCCTCAGTGGCTCCAACAGGAAGAGCTATTGTGCTCTGAAGGAGTGAAGCACGTTCTACTGAACAGTCGAAAACCCTCTACTCATAAATCATATATACAAAAATGGACCAGATTTCAAAAATGGTGCGACCAACACAACGCAATCCCTACTTCAACTTCCATTCTAACGAACCTTGAATATCTATTCTCCATAAAACAAACGGGTCTCTCTCTCAATTTTATCAGAGTTCTTCTTGCTGCTATTGCAGCTTTCCATAATGAAAACTCACTCTTCTCACATCCGATCATAAAAAGATTCCTAATGGGCATACAAAATCTATATCCCAACATTCGCCCACCTACTCCAATATGGGACCTCAGTCTGGTCCTCCGATCATTAACCAAGGCTCCATTTGAACCACTAGCAACCTGTTCTCTCTTACACGTGTCTATGAAGGTTGCATTCCTTGTAGCCATTACATCCGCACATCACGTTAGTGAAATTGCAGCCCTAATGGCCACGCCACCATACACGGTCTTCCATAAAGACAAAGTGACACTCAAACCTCACCCGAAATTCATCCCCAAGATATCATCATCCTTCCACATTAATCAAACACTTCACTTACCTGTATTCATGCCAAAACCACACTCCACAGCACACGAAGCCATCCTCCTCCATACACTTGATGTGCACCGTGCTTTAGCCTTCTACCTGGAAAGAACAAAAACCTTCAGAAAAACAAATAGACTATTTGTCCCAACAACAGACAGGTCCAAGGGTAATCCCATATTGAATCAACGACTGTCTAAATGGATCTCTAACTGTATCCACTTCTGATACACCATCACGGAGACTACGCCACCTGATCACATAACTGCACACTCCATGAGAGTGGTAACCACTTTTCTACAAATTGTTCCTTTAATGGATATTTGCAAGGCAGCCACCTGGGCTTCTACCCATACCATTACAAATCATTACACTATCAGCCAGGCATCATGCTCCAATGCTAGACTGGGTCTATTTGTACTATCTACCATTCAAACCAAGGATTCCAAAGTCCCTCCATCCTAATATGTACACTGCTTGAGAGTCTCCCAGCGTGGAGCACCCACAGGGACACTCCTCAAAGGAGAAAGGAAGGTTACCCACCTTGTGCGGTAACTGTAGTTCTTCGAGATGGGCGTCCCTGTGGGTGCTTCACAACCCGCCCTCCTCCCCTCTCTACTTCAGAATACACAAATTCTGCTCCTGGGTGGAGAAGGAACTGAGGGGGGTTGGGCTGCATGTGTGCCAAGAGTGCACCAAAGCGCCGCAAGGCGGCCTCTCAGTGCTCATGCGGCCACGACAAGCAAGGCTTTAAGATACTCCGGTCTGGATGCAGAGCGTGCCTAAATCCCAGCATGGAGCACCCACAGGGACACCTATCTCAAAGAACTCCAGTTACCGCACAAGGTGGGTAACCTTCCTTTCTTCCATCTCTTGCAAACAGTGCCTTCTCCTTTCCTCAGCTTACAAGCCTGAACATAGGTCAGTGATTCTCAAACTTGTTTTGCTGGGATCTCCGTTGAAAATACTTCAGGTTATTTTGACAACCCCCCCATGTCAGGCCACCCTTACTTCTGAGCTGCTAGTGGGGGCGGTGCTGTCTTCAGAGGTGGGCATCTGGCAGCAGCTGCCAGAGCCCCGGCATGTGTGGGGGCTGGCAGCTTGCGACCCTCCCATAATAACCTTGCAGCCTCCAGTTTGAGAACCCTTTATACTGATGGACCTTAAAGTCTGGAGTCAGGGTTGGGCTTTCTGCAGTTGGGTAGGAAAGTGATTTGCCTCTATTTAATTTGGATTATTCTGGCCTTTCTTCGGAAAGATTTGTAGGTGTTATAGCAAGAAATAAGTGCCTTTAGGAACCTTTTATACCCATATTGCTTAAAAACAAATGTTGTGCCATTTGACCTAAAGGCGATAAACAATCTTACTCAGACATATTGGCAGACAGGATTCTAAGTGTAAAAAACCCAGTCAATCTCTTTTTTGGGGGGGGGGGGGGGGGGGGGAGAAAGGACTTTTAATTCCGTACTAGAGGAAGGAAAAGTTAGCTTAATGGAAAGCCATTTATATTGTCTCTAATCTCTTTGTAAATGAAGATTTTATATTCTTTGGCCTTTTTTCCCGTAGGTCTGGCTCAATAGACATGTCTTCCCAACAAGCTAGATAAAAACACATGCTTGTCAAAAAGAATGTTTTTTAAAAGTGGATTTTCAATTTAAATGAGATTTTTATTTAAATTAAATATAGGTTTTATTTTTAAAAATTGAAATTGTAAACCTATACTGATGCCTAAATATAATATATTAAAATAATTTAAATGAAATATAAAAAATATTAAGCAGTACAAGCTGCCAAATTTTAAATAGAGTCAGGCCACTGCATTAGTGGAAATCTCTAGTTAAACACCTAGAATCGGCTTTTTTTTAAGAGCTAAGCAAACTTTTGCCTCTTCTGCAGGTGAAGTGAGAATATTTTCTTATTCAGCTAGTTCAGTTCTATGACTAATTCATTCAAAGTTAAGAAATCAACTGGTAGTTGAAAAAGCTGGAAAGCTTGTATTCTTCTTGCAATCCATGAATAAAAACTAGATGTGATAGGATGAGATTTGAGTTCTGAAGGACAGACATATTGACCAGAAACAGTTAGTTTGATTCACTAATTACAGACAATGCTTCCTTTATTTAATTAATCAGTTTTAAAATAAAAATAGTTGTAACACAGCTCTTTCTATATATCCAACATACCTTAATTTTAAAATGCTGTTTTAAGAATTTTTAATTGAATTTGAGTTTCCATCCACATAGAGCTTGATTTAAGCTATGTAACTGCTTAAATAAAAGTGTGTATTTATATAATGTATCCTCCTGGTTAGAAAAAAGAAACACCAAATGTTAGTGTAAAGGCTATATTTAGTTGCAGATCAACACATTTGAATGGTTACCAGCCAGTGAGAATTGCTGTTTCTGAAGTCTTCTAGTATCTGGCTAAAGCAGCTGTCTGTCAGTTTCAGTGCCTGTGTAACAATAATCTTTACCTGTACTTGCTTTCCATCAAACTTCATCAAAGGCAGATGAAGAATAATTATGAATGGTGAATAAACTTTAAAAAAATCCTCTGCCATCAATAAAAGGGGTCGGTCCATCAGGTGTATTATTTACTACAAATAGTTTGTCCAACTGTACTTAAGAACATAAGAATGGCTGTACTGGGTCAAACCAGTGGTCCCTCTAGCCCCGTATCCTGTCTTCTGAAAACAAATCTGAAGTGGGTTTTGAGTGCTGCAGCAATCACTTTATTTTCTGAAAAACAACAGAGTCCTGTGGCACTTTTAAAGTCTAACAGATTTATTTATCGCATGAGCTGTCGTGGGAGAAAATCCCACTTCGTCAGACGCTTTGTTTCCCATCTTCAAAGCATCTGATGAAGTGAGATTTTCTCCCACAAAAGCTCATGTGATAAATGAATCTGTTAGTCTTTATAAGTGCCACAGGAATCTGTTGTATTGCTGCTGAAGTTGCCCAGGATCTGTTGTTTGACCGATAGCAGGAAGAGGAAGTGTGCATGCTGGAAAAGGATGGGAGTGGTGGGCACTCTCTCTCCAGATGTTGCCACCTTCTGAACAAGTCTGGGAGCCCCTGCTCCCTCACTTTCCTCTAAGCTGCTGTGCTTGCCAGTGGAGTGGAGTGGATCAGAACAGAGCAGCCCTAGGCTATCCTAGAGCTACTTGGGCCCTTTCAAATACATGCTGCAGCAGAGACTTCTTGGGGTGAGTTGAGGAAAAGCCTAACCTCTGTTCCCAGCACAAATCCCAGGAGATGATCCCGAGGTCAGGGTGCCTGGCCTGGGGCCCTCAGTGTGACTGTGCAGGGCTGCACTCTGAGAGGTTTACAGAGAAGGGGTTGGAATAGCCTCCATCACTGTGGTGGGTACTGCTTCAATCCAAGCCAGAATGATCTCAGTGGCTACTGAGCAGCTTCCCTGCTGGCTGGCTGCTGCATTGCAGGAGAGGTAGAAGTGTACCTGTGGCTGTCCTGTTGTTACTTTCCTGCTGGGCTACTGGCTACTGATCCTTCCTGAGAGTAAGGGAGCTTCCCCCACCCAGCTTCCAGGGTAGCTCGGGAGCAGGGAGAAGTCGACAACCCATGTGTGTCCAAAAATTGAGCCAGTGAAAAGGCAGGGCATGGAAACCTTAGGATTCTACTCTGCTTTCTTGCATGGGTCAATGCCTTGACCCGCTTCCAAGAAACACCACAGAGGCAGTCTGCATTCCACAGTTACTGGTTCTGAGCATCCTGGTGGTCTAGGTTTGAGCATCCCCACCCCCCACCAACATTACTGTGCCCTCTCTGGGAGCAGATCCCTTCATTCCTTGTGCTGAGACGCTCTAGGATGCTTCCCCAGGCAGTTGTATTAATTGCGGAAGAAATTCTGTCTCCTGGGGGAAATTGGCCTGCCTCCTCACTGAAAGGAGCCCATACTCTAACCTGCACCGCTGGCTGAGATCACTGAGGCTAAGTTAGGAAGGGCCATGGGCTTCCTGTCTCTACCTTCCAGTTTGGGTGGGTGATTCTGTGGGGAACATGGACTGAGGTGGTCAGTGTTACAAGCCAACAAAGCAGCCTGAGCAGCTGCATTCATAATGGCCCTGAGGCAAACAAGGTGCCATATTTGGGGCCAGTGAGGGGGAGGCTGCAGCAGCCATGTCATGAGATGGTGAAAACTTGGATGAGAGTTTAGCTGTGTTAGTGAAGAGGCAGGGCAAGATTTTGCAAGAGTCTGCTTTTTCTTACACAGCAGGATTTGGATATTGCCTGAATATGTGGGTCAGGAACTCAGTGAAGGGGGAGGGGCGGAGTAGCAGGAGGACCTTCCCAGGTTACAGGCTTGAGTGACTGTGAGGACGGAGGTGGTGTCCATAGGACAGAGGAAGCACAGGGGCAGGTGAGCAGAGCAGACAAGAAGCTCTGCATTGGCCAGCTGTGAGACATTCCCCTGCCGCTACCTGGTCTAGCATGCTACTGTGCCTCCCTGATCACCCACTCCTGGACCTCAACTTACCCCGCTTTACTAGGTGGACCCCCACTCCTGGATCAGTGCACGCCAGCCTCCTGCATGTAATTGGTCCGAGGCAGTGGATGTGCACTCCCCAGCCACTCTGGGGATAGTCCTTCAGCAAGCATGCCCAGACACCACACTGGGAACTTCCATCTTGTGAGGATCGAGGCCCTGCATGTTCTTATACACCAGGTCTGACAGTTTAACAAAGAAACTGAAAATGCAAACAGCTTTTGTTCCTTCACACTTGTAAAATCTGCACAGCTTTAGATGAAACAAACACTAGTTTATTGATTAGAACATGATTTTAAGTGAGTATATAGCAAATCAATGCACAATTGATTAATCAAGCAGTCAGGAGTTAACCACTAGAAAATGGAAATATAAGGTGCATTCTAACCTAAAGTTTACTGCTATAGTGTTACTCACATGGCTGACTGATGATGTTTTTACAGCCAGTCCCTGTCTTTCCCTAGGCAGGGCACAGGCCTTGATTGCAGATGGAGATGTTTCTAGATGGAGATTCTCTGGCAAAAAGCCTCTTAACGGTTCAAAGTGTCTCCTTTTCAACCCCCACTTCTGTCCTCCTCCTTGCTGCCAGGTCATTCTCTTTGTCAGAAAGGGCAGGAGTTCTCCCCCTCTCTGTCCAAGGTGCTAGACATTTAGCTAGTCCATTGTCATTCTTATTTTCTCTGGATGTGTGTTTGCAGCCGTGACTGTTTACATGCTGGGAGACTGCTCGGATTGTCTCCCCATCCCTGAGTTATGTGAAACCCATGGGGATATGTTTCATATCTGTATGCATACATGATGGTGCAGGAAACATGCTACCATAACAGTAGTGTAGAGTATGTCATCAGTATTTAAAAGGAAACCCCTTGCATGGTATATTTGGGAGCAAACCATACAATTACCTTGCAAAGGTGAACAGAAAAGTTACATAGATCATACCCCAGTGTGTGTGCATTTGTGCACATCCTGTGACAAGCTGATGTGGTAGGGTGAAGCCAGAGATGGGGCTGGATGAATAGGAAGGGCTGAGGTTGGGCCAGATCTTGAAGCTTGGGCCTCAAGAGCTTGATGATGATGATGATAAGTGGAGCTGGGGAGGAAGGTGGGTAGTGGAGAGATTCGGGGGGGGGGGGGGTGTTGATAAAGGCTAGGGTAGGAAGACAGTGTTGGAGGTTGTGTTTTGTATGGCATCAGGCAGGCAAATGGGGGAGGCTCCAGAAGTCCTGATGGAGGCTAACTAGAAGAGTGGCAGGTCAGTCAAAGATACAAGTTGGATCCTAGAAACATGGAGGCAGAAGTGGCAGCTTTGAGATCCCATGGGATTTTTCTATGTATCTGTGTTGCTCTTAATGTTAAATATTAGGGGTAAGTGTTGGGGATCCCCTCAGAATGGTGCTACATTGTGATTTCACTTTATTAATGGCAAACCAAACAAGGAGTCGTGTGGCACTTTTAAAGACTAACAAATTTATTTATCGCATGAGCTTTCATGGGAGAAAATCCCACTTCGTCAGATGCTTTGAAGAAGGGGAACTTAGAGTGGGGGGAATTAAATGCCTTCCCCCTATTCTGTAAGTTCCCCATCTTCAAAGCATCTGACAAAGTGGGATTTTCTCCCATGAAAGCTCATGTGATAAATAAATTTGTTAGTCTTTAAAAGTGCCACAGGACTCCTTGTTTGTTTTGCTGACCTAGACTAATACGGCTACCCCTTTGGAACTTATTAATGGTAAGATCAACTAGCGGGTGGAATCAAAATACTAGATCTCTTCCAGTCAGCACTTGACAAACCCCAGTGCAAAGTCCTGCCAGCCCTAATGGGTCTGAGTACCTGCAGGACCTAGGCCAGGGGTTGTCAACAAGAGCCATTTTTAAAAATTCCTTCAATAACCAAGTGTTTTGAGAGCCACAGTGGGTGTAGCCTCCTGATGGGAGCTGGGCCAGGGCTGCCTCAGGCAGGGGGAACACGGAGCCAGGAGCGGGTGGTCCCCCAGTAGTGGGGGGTTGGGGGGACCCAGATCCGCAAGGGTGCAGCCAAAGAGCTGTATGCAGCTCCGGAGCCGCAGGTTGCAGACCCCTGACCTAGCCAGTGGTGGTGGGTGGGGGAGCAATCAGTGTATGCATCTCCTCCCGTATGGGCAGGGCCCCTTCACTTCCATGGTAGAAAACTCATTGGATTGTCTATGGGAAAAGTTACTGTGGAGCTTGGGGCCAGACTGAGGTGAGCCAAGCTCATTTCTCATAGGAGTCTCCACTGTTTTCCAGATCACAGCAAGGCTGAGTCCTGGGTCTTCCCAGCTGTGGCTGGCTGCCCCTCGAGAAGCTGCCCCCTCCCAGCCCATGCGGCTCTCTCCATGCCGCGAGAGTGCAACTGGTGCCGAACGCAATGTGTGTTTGTCAAACCATGGAAGTGGGCAAGTACGGCAAGACTGCCAGTCACGCCGGAGAGCGGGGTGTCCTGCTGGAGCCTTTCATTCACCAGGTGGGCGGCCACAGCAGCATGATGCGTTATGACGACCACACCGTCTGCAAGCCCCTCATCACCAGAGAGCAGCGTTTCTACGAGTCCCTGCCCCCGGAAATGAAGGAGTTCACACCGGAGTACAAAGGTGAGCCCAGAGCGGCACTGCTGTGGCTGGGGTGGGCTCTGGTTTGTCTGCATCATTTGTCATTCCACTCTCCAGCAAGTTGATGTGGGGCAGCTAGTAGGCTAAAGGTTGTTTTGAACCCTGCCCAGGTTGCCTCAGATGGCTTGCTTCTCTGAGGGCGGGCCCCTCTTTCTGTAAGTGCGTGCTTGGTGCCCTGGGTTTCAGCTGTGGTTGGGGAGAAATGAATATGGCACCGTCACCAGGGTGAAAACTCGGCTTCTGAATGTCTGACACAAGCAGAAGTGAAAGTGTTGCTTCCTCAGTGCTCCCCAGGTTCCACACGGCTCTCTGCATTGAGTGAAAAGAGAGCGGTAGAGTCTCTACAGTCAATCCCACAAAGCAAAGGTATCAGTTCTTTACAGGTTCTTACAGCTGCACCCATGAGACTAGACCAGCAGTTCTCAACTTTTTGGCTCAAGGGCCACAGAGATCATTTTTATAACCCTGTAGGGCCACCAATCTCTGTCAGCAGTGCCCCTTCCCCCTCCTCCTACCTGCTCCCCACAGCCAGATGGAAGGAGTTTAGGGAGGTGGCCTCCTCGCTGATCTCCTGTCTTCGTGTCCTGTAGCCCTGTGCATTCCTCCTGGGTCCTTAGGCTGTGGCTCCCTTCTGCAGCCAGGGGGATGGAAGGTCAGGGCTCCCCTCCCTCTGGCTCCAGCAGGGACCCCAGCACCTATGGACCCAGGTGGTGTGTTCTGTTATGCTCCCTGTTACAGACAGGGCAAAGGGAACTCTGATCTCATCTGCTTGGCTGCAGCAAGGACCCTGCCCTGGTCTCTTAGTCCCACGGAAATATACACTGCCTGGGTCTTTGGGCAGTGGCTCTCTTCTGCAACCAGCAGGAAGGGAGCCATGGGCCACTTTGAAAGCCCTCGTGGGCCACTTTTGGCCACTGAGCCTCAGGTTGGGAACCTCTGGAACAGATGCTCTGTGGAAAATAACACAAGCAAACTACTAGGAAAAGGTTTGTGAAGCTGATGTTAAATGTGCATTCCTCATTTTCTTTCCTCACCTGAGCATGAACAGTTTGGGCAATGGGGGCATTTGGCAACAGCAAAGCACATTGGAGGTGTCACACCCTAGATATGCACTGCTTGTGTTCTGCCTACATGGAGATGCAGAGAGAAGTGATCTTGAGTGGGCTTAGCTATGTCTGTCTCTTCCACCTGTCTTCTCCAGCTTTTCAGCACTATGTCTCTTTATATGCAGTCTGGGTGGGGGTAGGATTTGGCGGTTAGGTCTGTTTTTACAAATTCAACATTTTCTTCAGGTCAGAATATGCCTGTGTGTGGGGTCATGAGAATGCAGATAAGATGGTCGTCCCAATAAACTGGTGAAATCATTACCCCTTCCACATATGCTATGTATGGTACTGAAAAGCTACTCCCAAATGTGTTGGAGAGCATGAAAATGTTCCCTTGGACCTCATTTTACTCCCCCCTTAGGAGTCAAGTTGCACAGGACTGACAAGGAGAACCAATAAGCTTTTAAAATGACCTAACATAGCTTTATGCTCCCAGAGTCTTTCATCTCCAGCTGGAAAAGAATTGTGGGACCCGTGGCATTTCCCTTTCTCTATGGTTAGACTTGGCGGAATTTGCTCATAAATAAAAATTTCAGTGGATAATATTTTTTAAAACATTTTTAAAATTTTTATCAATTGAAATTTTCATAGTTTCACAAAATGATGGATCCTATGTCATACGCTCCCCTGCATTTAATTTCCTCCCATTCTGTAAGTTTCCCATCTTCAAAGCGTCTGACGAAGTGGGATTTTCTCCCACGAAAGCTCATGCGATAAGTACCGGTAAATCTGTTAGTCTTTAAAAGTGCCACAGGACTCTGTTGTCTCTCTGAGCAGAAATGTTAGGCTTTATACCCATGAAAACATACACTCTCAACATCGTGTGTCAGAATACACACAGTAAATAGCCTTAGGTCAAACACACAGGTTATGTCTACACTTGCTAAAATTAGTTCGAATTAGTTAATTCGAACTAATTTTAGTTAGTTCGAATTAGCTTAATTCGAACTAGCATGGCCACACTGGAATGTTAGTTCAAACTAAGCAAGCACTTGCTTAGTTCAAATTAGGGATCCCCATTCATTTCAATGGCCGGTTAATTTGAACTAAGAAATTAGTTCAAATTAACATGACCACATTGGTTAATTCGAACTAGTTAGTTCGAATTAACCCCTTAGTTCGAATACCCTATTCCAATTTATTAGTTGGAATTAAGGAAGCCCTTAATTCGAACTAACTAAAGCCTAGTGTAGCCATGGCTTTAGTTAGTTTGAATTAAACTTCCTTAATTCGAACTAACTTGCCAGGGTAGACATAGCCAAAGGTCTTACGTTGCCAATCTGTAAATATCTGTGACCATGGATGGGTTTGTGTGTTATAGAGCAGTGTTTCTCAACTGGTGTTGAAACACTGGTGCACCTCAGATATAGTGCAGGTGTTCTCTGACCCACCCTGACCCCTCCCTGCCGGGGAGCTGGGGGGAAGGAGCAATTTAATACCACAGCAAAGCTTCCAGGCACACGATGGCAGATATTTACGCACGCCTGGAAGCTTTGCTGCGACTGGGGCATTTTAAATCTCCCATCCCTGTTACCTGCTTTTTTGAAAATGTTTTCATCAGGTGTTCCACATAAAGTAATTAATACCTTTAAGTGTTCCCCACTCCACTGAGGGTTGAGAAACACTGCCGTGTATCAATTCCTTCCAAGCCTAGAGGGCATGACAGCTCACCTCTGTCACCCTCAGGTAGAAGCTTGAGTTGAGACCTGAGCAGGAGGGAGGTTTAAATAGGAAATTCTCCTACACGTAAAAGCATCCCTACTGGCATATGTCATCCAGCTCACCTGAGACTACCCCTCAAGCCAAGGGGCAGGAGGACTCCTCACTGACAACTCATTTCTCTGTGCTTTCTCTTGTTCAGGCGTTTCCCCTTCCCTTGCATGCTAGGTTATCTGCTTATTACCATAACTCCATCAAGATGGCTCTTTCACAACAGGCCACCTGCTCCTTGCGCCCCTGGGGGGGGGGAATGGGGTGGGACGGACTTCAGAGCCCCAGGCTGGCATGTTAGAAAGCTGGGAGCTACCACCTTCATCTGCCCACCTGCCACCAGAGAGTGTCAGTGCGACAAGGCAGGCAGACTTCTGATTGGAGGGCATACCCGGCCTAGGTGCTGCTCTGGGAGCAAACCTGGCCTACTGTGCCAGAAACACACCCCCAGGGCCAGGCTGGTCTCTCTGACTGTGTGCCTGGCAACGACAAGTTCAAATACCTCCCCAAAACTAGTCCACTTCACCAAATGCTGGGAGATTTCACCCAGCTCTGGAAACCAGGAGAGACTGTGGAGGTGTGATCTCTCCTGCCCAGCAGCCGTTACTGCCCCATCCAGGGTGCCGCTGGGCAGTCTGAAGAGCAGCCTGGAGTGATCCAGAGACATTCTTCTTCGAGCGATGTCCCTGTGTGTGCTCCACACCAGGTGTCATCGCGTCTCGCGGCCAAGATCGGAGTCTTCTCAGCAGTATTGCTAGAGGGGGCTGCACGCGCCGGCTGCAGCTCGCGCCACTCCAGGCAGTCTAGGCGCGCGCAGCCCCCTCACTCCCTCAGTTCCTTTCAACCGCCTTCGGGTGAAGACGGAGCTTCTTCTCTCTCTTGTACCTGAAACGACAGAAAAGACAAAACAAACAATTTTCAGTCAGATTTTGACTGCCTCGATCAGCTGAGACTCCATTAAAAAAAAAAAAAAAAAAAAAAAAAAAAAAGCCGCCGGCCGTTTTCGGCCGGTAACGGCCGAAAGACAGCAGGAACAGCTGCTGGCCACTGACAATGCCCTCCTCATCGGGCTTTAAGAGATGTTCGGGGTGCAAGGACCCCATACCAGCATCGGATGGACACTCTCAATGTGTCCGTTGTTTAGGGGACTCTCATGTCCCACAGAAATGTCCACACTGTTTAAACCTGAGCGCTAGAGCCAGGAAGGAAAGGGACCTAAGGCTAAGGATGTTTCTCATGGAGAACTCCTTAGCCCCAACAACGTCCGTAGGCATTGACAGCCTCTTCTCGGACCCACCGACAAGCCGCCATTCAAGCGCTCCCTCAGTAGCGCACACAGCGGCTTCTAAGAGGGGTCGTTCCCCCTCAAAGAAAACAAAAAAGGCTGCCCTTAAGGCTAATGGTTCCTCGGGCGCCAAAGCTGAGACAAACCATGGGAGTGACAGGACCTCCCATAAGGAGCCGGGATCGAGACCCGCGGGCTCCTCTTCCTCCGCACAAGCGGCCCCGGACAAAGCAGCCCCAGGCACGCAGGCAGCTCGTACGGCCCCGGCGCCGACAGCGGCGCCGCTTGAGACAGCGGCTCCGCAGGCGCCGCAGCAACAACAAATGCCTTCGGCACCGGGCTCCCCAGATCAGCTGTCAGGGGAGGGAACTCACGGTGCGGTTGCCACGGCACCGTACACAGAGTCTCCGCCGGCACCGAGGAAGAGATTAAGGAAGGAGAAGCATATCTCTCCTTCACACTCCAGGGCACACAGCTCCAGAAGGGAGTCCTCCCATGCCCATTCTCATCATGGGCACTCTCATCACTCACATCGGTGCCGCTCTCCTATCGAATCCACATCTATCCCTTTTTCTAGAGGATCAAGGCACAGCCCTAAGGGGAATAGACACCCCTCCCCATGCTGTGGGTATAGCACACCGCACCGCAGATCCTCAGATAGATGGCAGCATCGCTCCTGCCACAGCAAGCACTCCAGCAAACGCCATTACCACCATTCTCCATCTCAGACTCGCTCACCAACTCAATCTCTCTCCACGCTTTCCGAGCGCTCATCACAATCGCCTCTCTCAAGGGACACCGTCCATAATGCCTCCCAGATACACCAACCATCGTCCATAGAGGACGCGGTAGTCCCATCTTCAGCTGCTGGTAGCGATGATACAAGGTTATTCAATGACCTGTTTAAAAGAGTAGCACAGGAATTGGAGATTCAGCTGGAGGAAGTTACGGAGCCCAAACACAAGCTCCTAAAGATTCTACACGCTTCAACACCGTCCAAGCTAGCCATGCCTATGGACTCTGCTATAATGGACCCTGCTAACGAGATCTGGCAAAGCCCAGCCACCACATCCGCCACAAGCAAAAGGAATGATCGGAAGTGGTACATTCCTTCGAAGGGAATGGAATTTCTGTTTATGCACCCTCCAGCTAATTCACTGGTAGTAGATGCAGCCAACCAAAAGGGAAGGCAAACAACTTTCAAGTCTACACCACAAGATAAGGACGGGAAACGTTTGGACCAGTTAGGCCGTAAGATATACTCGTCAGCCACATTACTTTTGAGGATTGCTAATTACTCCGCTCTCCTCTCTAACTATAACCACCTAGTACTCGAGAGATTATCACAACTCACAGACTTCATCACAGATACAAAAAAACAACAACATAGGAGTTTGGTAGCAGAGGGACAGCTGATATCAAGAACATCCCTTCAAGCTTCCCTAGATGTAGCGGACACTGCAGCACGAGCTGTCGCTACAGCAGTCGTTATGAGAAGGGCATCGTGGCTGCAGGCAGCAGCTCTACCTAGAGACCTTCAAACAAAGATAGAAGATCTTCCCTTCAATAAAACACACCTTTTTTCTGATATGACAGATGCACTCATGCACGCGATGAAGGATTCGAGAGCCACCCTCCGAACGCTTGGTATCCATACGCCAACGTTCAAGAAAAAGCAGACGAGATTTAACACTTTTTCTCGCCGATATCACCCCTACTACCACCCTCAGAATCACCAAAGACATGACAACTCTTCGAGGGGTAGACAGAGGGGTTATAGAAGAAGACAATCAGCGCAGTCTTCCAGTAACAACCAACAGCAACCCCAAAAACCTCAGTTTTGAGTGCTTGGTCGAGGGTTTGAGACTTCCTCCTGGTTTAGCAACATCAGAACAAGTGACCGTGAACTTCGATTTCTGCCTCAGGCAATTCCTTCCTGCCTGGTCCTCCATCACAACGGACAAGTGGGTCTTAGAGATAGTAAACAAGGGTTACTCCATCCCCTTAACTTCCCGCCCCCCTCCTCATTACCCTTCCCCGTCCCTCTTCAGGGACACCAATCACGTACAACTCCTTCAACAGGAAATCAAACAACTCCTGGACATAGGAGCAATAGAACCCGTTCCCACTCAACATATAAGGAAGGGCTTTTACTCCCGATATTTCATAGTACAGAAAAAATCAGGCGGGTGGAGGCCTATTCTAGATCTCAGACCGTTAAACAGATACGTCAAGAAACAGAGGTTCAAAATGGTCACATTGAACAAAATAATTCCCATGCTAACCCAAGGAGAATGGTTCTCTTCCCTCGACCTCAAAGACGCATATTTCCACGTCACCATTCATCCCGCGCACAGAAGGTTCCTACGTTTCACAGTAAACGACCAACATTATCAATACAAAGTGATGCCCTTCGGACTATCCTCAGCACCAAGAACGTTTTCCAAACTGCTTGCAGCACCTATAGCGTTCCTGAGAATGCAAGGAGTGAAGATCTTCCCTTATCTGGACGACTGCCTAATCACAGCACGTTCCAGAGACGCTGCCAACGAGGCCACGCTCATGACCACGTCGCTTTTCACCAAGCTGGGGATGAAAGTGAACGCAGAAAAATCCATCATGGAACCCACCAAGGAAATTCTCTTTATAGGAGCTCTCCTGAACTCCAACACAGGAATGGCCTCGTTGCCCACAAGCAGATTCCAAGCGCTTCAAGAGCTCATTGCTCTAGTAAAGACTGCTCCCTTCGTGGTAGCTCGTACAGTATTGCAGCTGCTAGGTCACATGGCAGCCTCTACAAGCGTAGTACCCAATGCCAGATTACACATGCGAGCGCTGCAACACTGGTTAACGACTGTGTACAAACCAAAGTACCACAATCTCAACAGGAGAGTGACAGTCCCGAAACACATAAAAGACTCCCTAAACTGGTGGTCCAGACAGGAAAATGTCATGTCAGGAAGACCGTTTCTTCCGATTCATCCCACAATTTTGCTAACCACGGACGCCTCCATGATAGGATGGGGTGCCCACATAGATCAATTGACCACACAGGGTCAATGGTCAAGGCAAGAAACTGCTCTCCACATAAATGTACTGGAGTTAAGAGCAGTCCGATACGCATGCGAGCATTTCCTTCCACTCATTCAAAACAAGTCGGTAAGGGTCATGACGGACAATATGGCGTGCATGTTTTACATCAATCGACAAGGAGGAGCACGATCTTCAACCCTCTGTGCAGAGGCTGTAAAATTGTGGAACTGGTGCATACATCACTCAGTCACCATCACGGCATCCTACCTCCCAGGAAAACAAAACATAACTGCAGATGCTCTAAGCAGAAGCTTCACTCCCAACCACGAATGGGAGATCGACAGTGCTCAACTGGCACGCATATTCGATCTTTGGGGAAAACCATCGATAGACCTGTTTGCAACACATCTCAACAGGAGATGTCATCGTTTTTGTTCCAGGGCAGGCCTGGGTCCCAAATCGATGGGAGATGCCTTCCTGATCACATGGGCCCATCCCCTACTATATGCCTTTCCTCCCATCCCCTTGATACCCAAGGTCTTGCAAAAGATCAGAACGGAGCAGGCGCGCGTTATAATGATTGCACCAGCCTGGCCACGACAACCATGGTTTGCGGACCTGCTCGTTCTATCGCAGCGCAAACCGATACAACTTCAACCCATAGAGACATTGTTAACTCAAAATTTCGGACAGACTCTCCACCCGGAAATCGGGAAACTACACCTAACAGCGTGGTTCCTCAATGGTTCCAACATGAAGAATTACAGTGCTCAGAGGCTGTCCGTCACATCCTTTTAAACAGCAGGAAGTTAAGCACCAGAAAGACTTACCTTTCTAAATGGAAGAGGTTTCAGAATTGGTGCAATGGCAGAAACATCCCAGCATTGTCCTCTTCAATTCCGCAAATTCTCGAATACATCCTGCATCTTAAACGGTCCGACCTCTCCCTTAACTCACTGAAAGTACATTTAGCAGCCATTTCAGTTTTTCATAACCGACTCAACAACACATCAATATTTACCCACCCAGTGGTAAAACGCTTCCTGATGGGTATTCAAAGACTCTTCCCACCAATACGGTTACCATCACAGCCCTGGGACTTAAACCTAGTCCTCAACACACTGATGGCAGCACCCTTTGAATCTATGGCGACCTGCTCACTGCATCACATGTCTATGAAGGTAGCATTTCTAGTTGCCATTACATCCGCGAGGAGAGTAGGAGAGATCAACGCTCTCATTACGGATCCCCCTTTCACAACATTCCAAAAAGATAAGGTGACATTACGTCCCCACCCCAAGTTTCTACCCAAGGTCGTATCCCAATTTCATATCAATGAACCCATACACCTACCTACCTTCTATCCGAAGCCTCACAGGAACCGTCGCGAAGCAGCTCTTCACACGCTGGATGTCCGTCGGGCGTTGTCCTTTTACCTAGACAGAACGAAACCGTTTAGAAAATCGAACAGGCTACTAGTCTCCATCGCTGAAAGATGCAAAGGCTTACCGATATCTAACCAGAGACTATCAAAATGGATAAAAGAATGCATTCTGGAGGCCTACCAACAGAATGACGTTCAACCCCCAGAAAGAATCAGAGCTCACTCCACAAGGGCAATGGCAGCCACTACAGCGTTCCTTCATAACGTTCCACTTGCAGACATATGCAGGGCGGCCACTTGGTCCTCTATCCATACGTTCACATCCCATTACGCTATTGACAAAACATTTCAGAACGACGCTGGAGTAGGCTCAGCGGTGCTTTCAACTATACACCGAAGTCCCTCCACCATAACAGACAACGGCGAATAAGTCACCTGGTGTGGAGCACACACAGGGACATCGCTCGAAGAAGAAGAAGAGGTTGCTTACCTGTAACTTCTGTTCTTCGAGATGCGTGTCCCTGTGGGTGCTCCACTACCCTCCCTCCTTCCCCTCTACTTCGGAGTACTTACCTCTTGCTCCGCGGTCGAAAGGAACTGAGGGAGTGAGGGGGCTGCGCGCGCCTAGACTGCCTGGAGTGGCGCGAGCTGCAGCCGGCGCGTGCAGCCCCCTCTAGCAATACTGCTGAGAAGACTCCGATCTTGGCCGCGAGACGCGATGACACCTGGTGTGGAGCACCCACAGGGACACGCATCTCGAAGAACAGAAGTTACAGGTAAGCAACCTCTTCTTCCCAGTCCCTGTTGCCATCCCTTGGTGGTGTCGGGGAGAAGTAGCTACTGTTGGGTTAGACCTCACCGTGAGCGGTGGATCTGGAGGAAGCAGAGGCCACGCTGCCTCAGCCAACAGACTGATGTGCATCTGGGTGCAGGGTGAGCCGTGCCTGCATTCACTGACAGGACGTGGCAGGAAGAGAAGGGATGAAACATCCAGGCTTTATGCAAAGGGGGGTGTGATGTGTTGCTGGGCTCCCTCTGCCTGCCGGCCTTCAGCTGCCGTTGTGTGCCCTCCTCAGCCCCACCTTGATGGCTGTTTGTCCATACACCAGTGCCATGTGTGTGGTGCTCCTGGTGTGAGGAATTTTCCCTTTGCAAGATGCTCATGCAGGTTACAGCAGCACAGCTTCCTCCCTGCTGAGTCATCCCATGGTTTTAGTTTTGTCTTGGTGCCGTCTGGTTTCCTTTTCCCCTCTACTGCTCCCCGCTGCTGAAAGCTCATGCGCTAGCAATTGCAGACACACAGCTACCTTTGAGGGACTGCCAGGGTCCAGGCTGCTTGAGTTGAGAGATGCTGCCTCTCTCTGGCAGGTGTGGTGTCCGTCTCCTTTGAGGGAGACAGCGACGGCTACATTAACCTGGTGGCATATCCCTATGTGGAGAACGAGGCAGTGGAGCAGGATGACATGCCAGAGAGGGACCAGCCCCGGCGCAAGCACTCCCGCAGGAGCCTTCACAGATCCGGCAGTGTCAGTGAACACAAGGAGGAGAGGCCTGGCCTGGCTACTGACAACCCAGAGAGGTAAAGGGGAGAGGGAACAATGCAGTCTCCCTTGGTCAGCTCTGTGACTTCCCAGCAGAACAGTTCCAAAGGGGTAGTAAGTAATGAGGCTCCTGGGAACTCGCTGCTGCCACTGTGCATTCTTGATGGTCCTGGGACAAGCTCTCCGCTCTGCCTTCACACCCACTGCCTGGGCTGTGCAAGGAAGGCATGCAGCCATTGGGTTCCCCTTTCAGAAGGCTGTGCTTTCCTGACTA
Source organism: Pelusios castaneus (assembly GCA_007922175.1). Classification (NCBI taxonomy): domain Eukaryota; kingdom Metazoa; phylum Chordata; order Testudines; family Pelomedusidae; genus Pelusios; species Pelusios castaneus. The sequence continues at coordinate 1,098,749 of ML686214.1, forward strand.
GCCTACCTGTGCCCCCCACCATAGCCTGCTCCTGCTTTGTGCGGACAGTTGGCTCCCGCCCGGAGGCCCCACTACTGGTTTGCTCTGTGCAGAGCCTGGCATTTCTGGGTGCATAACAGGAGAGGGGTGGGGCTAGCCCTTGCCAGGAGAAGCTATCGGTGTCTGACTGCCAGCTCTAGTCTAGACCAGCTGTCCTTGCCATGGACTACCAAGCATGCATGTGTTCTGTTCTTTGTGCCAGCAGCCTCCAAGAGACAAAGAGCCCTAAGGTGGAGCTGCACATCCATTCCGATGTTCCCTTTCAGATGCTGGATGGGAACAGCAGCCTGGGCTCCGAGAAGATCAGCTACAACCCCTGGAGTCTGCGCTGCCACAAGCAGCAGCTGAGCCGCATGCGATCGGAGTCCAAGGACCGGAAGCTGTACAGTATCCTCCAGAAAGCAGAGCCGGGACAGCTTGCCACTCCGTGGGATGGGGGCAACAAGGGCTTCCCACCTCTGCAAGCCGTGGCTGGCCCCTCACCCGTGATTTACACCCACAGCACACATATCCCTTCACCGGTCCCACGAATAGAGGAACCAGCTGGGCCAACTGCCAGGGCCCATTTCCACTGCTCCTGCCATCTATCCCTGCAGCAGCATCTGTCCAGGCACCTGGGAGGAGGGTCAGGTTTCTACCAAGGACTTTAGCAGTGCCACTGGCTTGGTGCCATCTGTATCACCAGGTCACATCTGTCCTTCCCTTTCTGGTCTCTGACAGATGGAGCTCATGTTTTCCTGACCAGTACTATTGCCTTGCGGGCTCTTTCCTTTTCTTGCTCGCTTGTGCGCTTCCTTTTCTCTCTGTCTCAGATTGCCCTCTTCTTGGCTGCTGCTTCTCCCCTCATCCTTCACACACACTCCCTGGTGTTAGAGTCCCTGGAGCCGCCATAGAGCCCAGCTGTGGCCTGGTGGCTGGCAGCTCTGCGAGATGAAATCTCCTTGACATGTTTCTCAGAGTTCCTGTTGCTGGAGAATGTGGTGCACCATTTCCAATTTCCCTGTGTGCTTGACCTGAAAATGGGGACCAGACAGCATGGAGATGATGCTTCTGAAGAGAAGGCTGCTCGGCAGATGAAGAAGTGTGAACAGAGTACCTCAGCCACACTGGGTGTGAGAGTCTGTGGAATGCAGGTACAGTGTCCCAGAGATTCTCGGGGGAAGCCTGTGGCACAAAGACCTCTTCCCTATCCAGGGCTGGATCAAAGCGTCTGGGGGCTCGGGTTTGCCCACCATCATGGTGGCATTTTTGCTGTGCTTGAGGAGGTGGGAACCTGGGGCTGCACCCCCTAAAGCCCCTTTTACTTTCCCAGCCAGTGGAGCACGTGCAGCAGAGTAGTGCCCTCTGCTGGGCAGTGTTTGTGCGCCCCTTCCTCCTTTAGTAAAGTTTCCTGGCCACTTGTTGCCTGCCTGCCAATATTCGTGTGTTCCAACAAAGTGTTTGGTGGCCACTCCAACAGATTTTCCTTAAATACTCCTCCAGCCTCACCACCCATCCCCTCTGGCACTGCTGCCTTTCCTGATCCCCCATCCTTCTCCCCAGTCCCACAGTCTCTCCCCTCGCCACCATTGTCCCCAGCTCCCTTCCGTAGCTTTGCACCCTAGGTCTACCCTGCTCCTTGCCCATGGTGTCCAGTAAGGCCAGCCCTGCCAAAGCCTCAGGCTGAAACCCAGAGCCCCTCTGTCCCAAGGAAGGTGTGTTGGGAACTCATGGCCACCTGCAGCAGAAGGTTCCTCCTCTGCCAAGCATGCATGCTAGCCCCTCGTGTCTGCAGAGGCGCTATCTGGAGCTCCCAAGTAGCTCTGGTGCAGGGCATCGATCTCATGCTAGCAGCACCAGCAAACACCAAGGCAGCACATCCAGGAGCAACAGCAGGGTGCTGCACAGAGGAGCCACAGCAAAACCTCCTGGTGGCCGCATTTGAGAGACACTTTCCATTCCACTGGAATGAAGAAGTCTGAAACTTCTTGTAGGATGGGATGTGCCACAGGAACAAAATGTATTGAGTGATCTAGATGAGGTCCTAATGAGTGAGGAGTCGAGTGTCCCAGCCAGGTCAGTGGTTCCTGGGGCTGTTGTCTTGGCTCCAGTGAGCATCTCACACATAGTCACAGAGCACTGTGGGAACTGTGTTAGGGGAGCGGGGAGTACACCCTGAAGCTTAAGAGTGGATTGTCCTTGTACCCCTGCCCTGCTGGAGTAATGGGAAGAGGCTGCTCGCAGTGGAGGGACTAGTCCTTTTTTTAATCTGATTCTGCAGCAGTGAATGCCACGGGTTAATCACATGCCGCACTGAGGGGCAACCAATCTGCAGCCCCCCCTCCCCCCTCCAGCAATCGCTCCAGGTGGCAGTTCTAGAGTTTCTGTGGCTTAGTGGCTCACATGCTCCCCATGGGGCCATCAGATGAGGTGTGAAGGTCCCTGCTCCCTGTTTGGTGGCTGTACTGATGTGCTGCCCTCTGCTCCTGGAGGGGAAAGCCAGCCTGCACTGCCTTCAGTACCGCAGGCAATGTGGGATGGGAATGTAAGGGTTACCTGGCGCACTGAAGGTGTTAGATGGACCTGCCTGCTGCTGAGTCTCCGGAGGGCTGAAGGTCCATTCCCTGGCACAGCATGGCAGTCCAGTCTTCCTGTGGAGTCTCTTGTCAATAGCACTTCCCCACTAACGTGTGCCTCTGGTGTTACAGGTCTATCAGTTGGACACAGGTCATTATTTGTGCAGAAATAAATACTATGGTCGTGGTCTCTCCATCGAGGGCTTCCGCAGTGCCCTCTACCAGTACCTCCACAATGGCCAAGAGCTGCGCAAGGACCTCTTTAAGCCTATCCTCACCAAACTCCGGAGCCTGAAGGCCGTGCTGGAGAGGCAAGCATCCTACCGCTTCTACTCCAGCTCCCTCCTCATCATTTATGATGGGCAGGACAACAGGGCAGGGATGTTTATGGAGCGCAGGGCAGAGATGCGCCTGAAGCGGGTGGACACCTCTCTCCCGGAGAGTCTGCAGGATGACGGTGGTACAGAGCCCAGCTCCTCCAGCCCGCCCAAGGTGGACGTGCGCATGATTGACTTTGCCCACAGCACATTCAAGGGTTTTCGGGATGACCCCACGGTGCATGATGGACCAGACGTGGGGTACATATTCGGGCTGGAAAGCCTCATCAGTATAATGGAACAGATGCGAGATGAGAATCAGTAGCCTGGGCTGTGCCCAGTCTTTATACTCTGGTGGTGGGAGCAGATGGGACCACCAGCTACCACAGAAAACAGCCAACTTTGCTATTCAATGGCTTGGTTGCTCCCTTGTATTTAACTGTACCCTAGGATGGAGGAGCTGTGTGAGGAGGGCGAAGAGCTCTGCCGTCCTGCTGACCAGGTGGTTTGGACCTGGAGAACCCCAGGGATCTGCTGGGTGTCAGGTTCTCTGTTATATGCACTGTGGAAGGAGGACTGGCTACAGGGACAGAGGAGAGAGCCAGCCCTTCAGGGTAGGGATGGGAGTTTCTGCCTGGAATTGCACTGCCTCTGCTCTCAGAAGCCCTTGGGTTTGAACCTCTTCGGTCACTTGCAAAGGACATTTGTTGAAATAAGCTGGAAGTATCTGTGGGGCTGACAGGTGCAGTGCACTCCTGCTGTGTCCTGTGGTACAAGCTGCTGGTGCAGCGACACCTGCCCAGGAGGATGATCGACCAGTTGGGGCTTACTTTGTGACGCTGCATTTATCTTCTCCAGTTTGGGCATTGAGACCAGTCATCCCACATGGGCGGGAGTAAGTGACCAAAGGACACCCATTGCAGAGCTGCGGCAGTGGGGAGATCACCTCCTCTGGGCTACTCTGTGGTCAGATGGGGAGGCCTGCCTACTGCCATGCCTGCAACTGGCTGAGCTGATTGTTCAGGGCCAGGAGGGCAGGCAGGCCTGCAGGAGATGTTCTTCCTCCGTGCGTGAGCGGGAGGGTCCTGAGAGATTGATTCTGCCTCAGTGCATCGATCCAATAAGAAATCAGCTACCTGACAGCAGTTTTAACAACAAGTGAATTTGCCCCCCAGCCATTCCCAACCTCAGTGTTTGTCTAGTGTGGGCACAACAGATGGGCTGGGAGTTTCTTCCTAGCCACATCCAGAGCCAGGCCTGCAGTACGAGACTGGTTTCTTTGACTCCTCCCAGGGTTGGGCTTTCCCAGTTCACCTCTTTAGCACAGTCCTCCCCATTGAGACGGGGGTGGGAAAAGGGAAGTGGCTGCCAGGACAGGGTTTCAGCCTTAGCTTGGAAGGATCTGAAGATCTTAGCTGATCTGACGGAGTGGTGGAGTTGCTTGTTCTCAGAAGTGCCCCCTCTGGATGGAGGTAGCTGCCCAGGTGGCATGATGAACCCACTGGAAGCACTGGCGAACCCTCAGGGAGCGGCTATGTGCTGGCTGGTTTTGTCAGTGAGGCTGTCAGTGTTGGATGCGCCTTTCTGACCGAATGCTGCTTGGCCGTGCTCCAGCCCTGTTCTCCACTCACACACATGGGGGTGTGAGGGGCAGCAAGAGGTGCAGTGTCTGAACGAAGCTGTCCAGCCCCACTCCTGTGACTCAGGGAGTTGTGGGCCAGAGGGAATCTCCTCCAAGCTGTGGCCTTTCCATGGCCCTTGGAGACTAACTCTTCTAACCCGAAGTATTGTCTGTGATGTAGGTGCACTAGGCCCTTTGCCACGGAGCATGCGTGCAGGGTCCCTGCCATCTGCACTTGCTGCAGAGAGTGCTGGATTTGAGGCAGGGGCCTTGTTCCTGTTCCTGCTGCTTTGGGGAAGAAGGAAGCAGTGGTAGATTTTGTGCTAACACCAGAGGCTGCCACTGCCCTCGACTACTCTGCTGTTCTTGGTTTGAGTGCAGGCCCCCATCAAGCCTTCCAAGGGGGGGCTGGGCTATTGGCCAGGGCGTTACTGCATTTGTTCGGTTACTCCCCCTCCCTGCTCTGCAGGATGCTACCTTTGCTCTCCCTCACCAAACAGCTGCTTGTGGGACTTTTAGGGGCCAGTACCTACTAACCAAAGCCAGGATGTTGGAGGACGTGTGCTTGGCTCAGCAGTTAAAGCAAAGAAGTCTAGCAGTGCAGAAATGCATTGAGGTCTTCGCATTGCGACCAGTGCTGCTCCCAGTCTAGTGGCTGGCCTCCTTTGCAGGAAGGTGGTGCTAAGGAGGGGTATCTCTCACTGGGGAGGGTGCTCGCTTGCTCTTTCAGCATTCCCACAGCCCATTCTCGTTATCAGAGGGATCTCCAGTTGTTGAGGGTATTGGTTCACACAACCCTATCTTGTCTCTTCCCCTTCATTCTGCACTGAAGTCCTGATGCTGTTTGCTATCCTGGTGAGGATTGTATGTGGCTTGGATCCAGTGTTTCCCTCATATTCCTGCCTTTTTCCAGGCTCACACTGAAGTGGCTGGACAACATGGCACCTCCTGTGGTTATACCAGCCTCGCAAGAGGGGAATGCAGGATCACTGGCAACATGGTGCATTTCCAGTCTGGCTCCTTGTGATTCCCCTTGAGAGAGGATTTCCAGAGCCTTTGAAAATGGACTTGTTCTGACTGTCGGGTTTTTATTCCACTTGTGCTTCATGAAGAACCAAAAGAATGGGTTCGACTTTGGCACTGCTGCCGGTGTGTTCTGTTTCCATCCCGTGTGATCACAAAGCACGGCCTAGCTCAGGAGCAATAACCCCTCCCGTCCAGTCTGATGCAGTGACACGGGACATGGCTTTGCCCTTGGGCTCCTGGAGCATGAATGCAAGTGCCTTGGACTTCTGGAGACTTGTTTACCTGGCTTAGGACACGAATGGAATGGTTCTTCCTTCCAATCCCTCCAAGCCACTGTCAGCACTCACTGCAGCCTCCGGA
>ML686214.1:1104676-1180731 GCA_007922175.1 Pelusios castaneus
CCCCCCCAGCCACAGATGGGCCCAGCCGCAAGATCAGCACCAGCAGGCACGTGGTGTTCCTAGAGCCCATCAAGGAAGTGCAAAACGGTAAGATCGGAGTGGCTGCCAGTGAGGACTTCCCTGATGCCAAAAATCCCAGGCTCCTGCAGCCCAAGGCCGACTCAGAATCCATCAGTTCTGCCTTCTCGGATACACCTATCGTGTCCTAGGAGGTAGGAAGGCTGGGGAGCAGAAACAGGGGTGGGCTCCCAAAAGGAGACTGGTGTGTAAGGGGTTGCTAGAAGCCACCCCTGGGCAAGAAGCAAAGGGCATCATGCCCAGATGAGACCTGTTCCCAGGAAGAGCTGGGTTTTCTTGTATTTATTATTCCTAGAGGGAGGATTCTTACCAGTCTCCAGATAATTCCAGGCTCCACGGGCACATTTTAACACCCTGAGAGAAGAGCAGAATAACCCCCCATAACCACAGCCTGACAGGCTCAGCCTCTTGAGTTCATTGGGAGCTCAAATGCTCTTTAAGGATCCCAAGTGACTGCATCCTGTTCTGCAACAGACAGACAATATGGTGCAGCAGAGGGTTCTCCTCGCTTTAGATTGCTGGCAATGGAACAGGGACAATTTCTTCCGCTTGCCATCCAGTGGGTGATTCAAGAGAAGCCCCCTAGGGAGCTCCAGGCTCAGCCAGCTGGATAAGGTTGCAGCTTTGACCTTCAGGAGGACACACACTGTCTAACAGAACATCCTAGTTATGGCCAGCCCTTCTGCCTCCCGCTAACTCCCCCCACTCACGTCTTTAACACTGTGCACAGGGAACCATCCAGAGCTGAGGCTCTTTCTGCTTTTGTTTCTGTAATGTAGGTCACTCGGGTGTCAAGTGACATGAGTTACCCCAGCATAAGTGCTGGTGTGGTCAGCACTGGCAGCAAGAGAGTGTCTCCCGCCAACACAGCTGCAGCCACTCACTGAGGGTGGTTTACCTAGGCTGGTGGGAAAGCTCTCGCAGGGGCACAAAAGGGCTCCACAGGAGACCTTCCAGCAGCATCAGTGTAGGCTCTGGTGTAGATGTAGCCTGTGCCCTATGCTTCCAGCCAACCCTGCCTTTCTTTGACTAGCGCACTGTAGCATTAGTGCTCTCCTGGGTGAGCCCTGATGACCATGTGCCCTCTGAGCAAGTGCAGAGAGCAACGGAAGTGCTGGAGACTAGCACCTAGAACTAGCTTAGTGAGTCGTTTGCTTTAATTACAAAGCCAGCTGGCTGTGGCCAGCCACCCAGTACGCTGGACTTGGCTCTTAGTGAGAGCTCCCATGCATCTTCTAGTCTCCTACAGCATTTGGGCAGCCCCTGCCTGGTGACACCAGAGCTCTGCTAGCACACGACAGCAGCAGCAAACAAGGGGGTGCAAGTTCTGCCCCCCCAGGGTGGGAACAGCATGTTCCAGCGCACGGGTCAGGACAGCATTTTCCAGGGCACAGGCTGTTGCCATCTGCTATGTACAACTAACCCACTGCTGGCTCCTCCAGCCAGCAGGTCCTAGATTTAGGTAAGTGCTGCCTAGGAAAGGGTATTTACTAGACAAATGTATTCAGTTCAGTAAACAATGCAATTACTTGCACAAGCAGCTGTGAGTACTGGCCTTCGGGAATGTAACAGAGGAAGCATGCCTAGTGTGAGGGCCAGCCCTGCTCAGCGCTCCCCCTGGAGCAGAGACAGATCCATTGTTTGACAGGCACCGTCACCTCCTGGGCACTCTCCTTGAGAAGGGCAGAGCTGCTGCTGAGGGGGACAAAGCCTCTCGCTTTCCTGGCCCGGCAGTTCTCCTCTTCTACTGAAATAAAAAGGCCTATTTTTTTAATCTCCAGTTGGTCTGAGTCTCTGCTGTGGTGTAGAATAGAGCCCACCTCAACCTGTCCTTTTTCCAGCCCACTGCCCTTGCCCCTTCCTGACAGCAGCCTTGGCATTTGGCCAGGTCTCGCCCTTCAGAGCAGAGATTTGGAGGGGGACTTCCGTGGGCAGAGAGAGAGCTGCCAGAAAGCCTGCGAGAGCAGGACACAGCCTGAGGCTGGCCAGGTTAACCGAGCACAGCCCTGCTGAGCAGGAGAACAGGAACCTGCTGCATTGGCTGTTCTGATGAGTGCCCAGATTGCCTGGGCAGTTGCACAGAGAAGGCTGCAGCAGCTTGTCTGGCACTGGCACAGGACAACCAAGGGTTCAGTGAGCAGCACCAGAAGGCCTGAGCTGAGGTGACAGCTGGGCCCAGGTAACGGGACATGGCTGTGACAGCCTGTGCTGGGTGTGGGGCCCTGGGGCTCTCACACCCACTTGAGAAGCAGCAGCAAAGGCTGCTGGGTAACCGCACTCAGCACAAACTGGCTGGGCCCGGCAGGGGGTCCAGAAGAAATTCCCACTGCCCAGAAAGCCCCACACAGCTCATCCCTTTCTAGCACCAGACTCCAGCTCTGACCCAGCAGGCTGGAGCAGCACAGCTGCTGGAAGTGGGGCTGGGGTGTGATAGAGCAAGGGTTCCCTGATACATAGAGCCCAGCCCCATCATGACCACCACCACCCCCAGAACTCAGGGAGGTCAGCCCCCACCCTCACCAATGGGGATCTGGTGGCCAGCCCCAGGGCAAGTGTAGGGCAGCCTCAGGCTGGGGCTCCATGGTTCCAGGACTCTCCCACCGAGAAGCATGCACTTAGCCCTGGACACAGGAGGGGAAGGTGCATACCACAGCCCCCTACATCTGGGAGTGGGGATATGGCCCCCTGATTTGTTGGCCCCAGCTCTCAGCCAGCCTTCTGTGTCTGTAGGAGGGGAGCTATAGCCCCACAGAGCCTAGGGAACCTGACAGAGAAGGGCTGCCCCAGGAGCCCAGCAGAGACCCCAAAGCCTGGGCCCTGGTTCTCAGCCCCTGCTGGGAGAGAGGCTCATAGTCATAAACTCACTCCCCCAACAGGCACTCATCCAGGAGATGGGCCAGGCAATGATCAAGCCTGGGAAGCCCATGTCTGAGTGGGTCCCAGCCCTCCTGAGACCTAGAGTGCAGGAAGCCAGCTGGGCTGTGTACCATCATACACAAACACTTGAAGGAAAGGGTGAGCAAAGTTTTGGCCTGAGGGCTACATCTGTGGTGTGGCAGGAGAGGGGCAAGATAAGGGCTGGGGCCAGGAAGGGGAAACAGCTGCCCACTCTGGCCAGGCACAGTGGGAGAGCCTGATGGGGCAGCCCCACCAACCGACCCACTCTAGAGAGGGGCCAAAGAGATTAACATGATTTGTCTGGGAAAAGTCAACGTGGCATTTGTGAAGGGAAATCATGAGTCACCAGTCTCATTAGAATTCTCAGCCGGAGTCAACAAGGATGCAGATCAGGGTGAGGCAGCGGCTATAGCACATTTGCAGAAAGCCTTTGACAAAATCCCCCACCAAAGGTGCATAAGCCAGGTAAGCCCCGGGTCCTGTATCAGTGACTGGTTAAAAGAGGGGGTAGGAATAAACAGTCGGTTGCAGATCGTCTCTCATATGGTGCATTGTTGCCATAATGGGCTGTGGCTCAACATCCTGAGCGGTAACCCCAGTGGTTGGGTGCCACTCCCAGGAGCCCCTGGCTTTCCACACATTGCAGGAAGGGGCTCCAGCAGGGGTTGCACTTTAATGACCTCGCACTTGCTGTCCGTCTGCGCAAGGCAAGCAGCACACATGGAGGTGTAGTGCTTCTGGATTGGTGGTTGTCATGTGGCTCAGGCCCAGACTGTCTGACACTCAGCACTCCCACCACTAAAGCCAAGTTCTTCCCCCTCCCCCCCCCCTTAAAAACAAAAGTGGGGCAGCTCTCAGACTCCTGGCCTGGCTGCCCCTCTCTGGCCTGGCCAGATGCCACCTCACCAGTGCCCCACTTGTTCTTGATATTGGAAGGGCAGCTCTGCCCCCCACTCAATCCCACTCAGGTGGGTCCTAACCTCACCCTGCTGCTGCCTCTTGTGACTCATGGCACGTGGCTGCCAGCTGGTAGCACTCCCATCCAGGAGGGAATGGGAAAGCCTCTCACTTTAATATATCTGTGCTAGCAAAAACAGCCCAACATTAACTAGGACTGAGCACAAGGCAGAGGTGCACCAGGTGGGGGTCCTGCCAGCTCTGCTGACAAATCCTGGCTCAAGACTGAAGTCCCTGCTCCCTCAGCACCCCTTAATCTCAACTCACAGCCCCCTGCAACGCTTAAACCCTATGCTGGATTTGACATCCAGGAAGGACTGCACAGAAGCCAAGTGCACCTTCCCTCGTGATTTCAATCACACGGGAATCCAGGATTCCAATGTGCTAATGATGGCCTGGCCAGCAAAAGCAGGGGGGAAGCACTGCAAGCCACAGGAGCCCCTGGTTTCCTCTGCAGAGGCTAGAACAATAATTAGATCCGCCCCATCCTCTAGGAAGCGGGTGTGGGGGTTAATGAGCACCCAGGGAGTTACAGGGAGCAGGAGGACAGGATGTGATAGGAGAACTGAGATTAACAGGTTATTAAGCACTGCAGAGTTTCTCTCTTGAGCCCACTCTGCCCAGAGGCTGTGGACCTAGCCCTGAAATAGGATGACATGCAGGATATCTCATCGTCTCCCACTTGGCTCCGGGGCACTGGCTTTTCATCAAAGGGCTGATCCTCAGAAGCGGGCTGTATGAGACAGCTGCTTGCCTCCCACCCCACACCGATGCATTGTGGGGGTAATTGGGCTGCTCTCTGCTGCAACACTCAAACCCGGGCTAAGTCACCTGGCTCCGGCCTGTAAATATGGGTTCTGACCTCTGCTCATTTGGCCACTGCCAGCTCCAGGCACTTCAGGCTAAGGAGCAGGGTCTAGGCCTCCAGCTCTGACAGCTTCTGTGAAACATGAGTGCCAGACCAGGCATTGCCCCCGCAGACTGGAAAATGCAAGGTTTTATGGGCCAAACAACCAGCAAACAAAATCCCACAGAGATGAGACAAGAGATGCTCTTGATCCCCCTCAGACCAGCCAGTACTTGATAGACCATCCTATTCCCTCTTACTTGTCCCTCTGTAATGCAACAACCACAATCTCCTCAACCTCTCTGCACAGTGGAGTTTCTCCAGGCGTAGGGTCATTCCCATCACTCTCCTGCAAACCCCTCTAGTTCTGCACTATCCTTTTTGAGACACAGGGTGCAACGCTGCACACAGGCGCCAGACAAGGCTGCAGCAGAATTAAAACATTGTCCGTTCTGTTCCTTTGACTGCAGCTGTCCTGAGCCGAGGTCTCCACTGCCCTGCTTCCAGCAGCACCCAGCTCCCTTCAGACCTGCCGGCAGTAACACCTCCAATACACGTTACTTGGCATTCTGCATTGCACTGCCCATTTCTGAGCACTGTTTCAGTCACTCTAGACCTTTCCACCTCCATGTTTATCCTCCTCACTGCTCCCGCCTTTCCAGATATAGGACAGACCCACATGGCTCTCACAGGTACCCAGCCCCTTCTGTAACCAACATCGCTCCAGGGCTTTCCCGGATTGCACCATGCTAACCCAGGCTCCCTGCAGAGAAATCCCTGCCAGCAGGCTGGGGAGCAAATGCCATAGTTAACAGAGCAGGTTCCAAGCTCACTTTCTAGGTTTTCCCTCCTTCCAGGACCCAGAGATGAACGAATGGGCTGCTGTCTCCCTGCAGGACCACCTCGGGGGAGTGCTCATGCCCTCTTGCCTCTGAGGGTCACTGCCCCTTGATGCTGAGCCAACATTTGCTGCCAGATTTAACCTAGACGCACATTGTCTGGGGTCGGGAGGAGAGGAACTGGCCTCACTGCCTGGAATCTCAACAGCTCCCTTGGCAGTGCCCATGGACTAGGTTGCTGGTCCCCCTTCTTTCTGATGGCCAGCGAAGGGGAGGAAGAGGGACTGAGAAGGGGCCCAGTGCAGTTCCCCAGCTTGGGAGCCTTGCTCATTTCCACATTGAAACTGCTTGGTTCATCCAAGGCAGAGAAGCCAGCCCGCAGCCTCACCCCGGCTGCCAAGAGTCGAGGCCCCACCGAGCCTCTGGTTACCCAGTGACCCCACCCTCTTTGTGCCACCACCCAGAGTCTGCATGGGCACAATGGAAGCTTTTGTCCCTCCCTCCTAGCTGGCAGGTCCAGCAAGCTGCATGTGGCAGGAGCTGTGGGCAGGAGGTGCCCTGGGAGCTCAGTGCCAAGGGCAGAGCTGCCTCCGAACCCCACCACAAATAGACAGCTCTGTCTAGGTGGAGAGAGCGAAGCCTGTTTGCATTTGCAAACCCGAGAAGGCCACTGAGCGGTGACCTTGCACTGAACACTTGGCACAGTCATACCCAGGGCTGTGTTACTGGTGCAGAGACCGCAGGAGACAGGATATAATTAGATTGGTGTGTACATCATTCACCCAGATTGGTGTGTACATCTGAGTCCTTGAGAGCGAGTCTGGCTGCAGCTGGGTCTCCGATCTCTGCAAAGCCCAGAGCCAGCCTGCTCCACATGCAGAGGGAAAGTGGAATGCAAAGGATGGGGAAGGTGGGCTCCCAGCAGAAGCTGAGAATCATAGAATATTAGGGCTGGAAGGGACCTCATGAGGTCATCTAGTCCAACCCCCTGCTAAAAGCAGGACCACTCCCACTACAGTATTGTCACCCCTAGGGCAAACAGATTGCCTAAATGTGAGCCCACATGCATGAATATCAGGGTCAGGGTATTTTCTAGGTGTCATCTGTTTATAAATGTACATAAGGTTGTTTCTCTGACAAATGGTACGACCAATCATCATGCAGGCAGCACTCTTTGCAGAAATCCAATGCAAGCCACTCCAGCCCCATACTGAGAAGTAGCTGTTGCTGGCCTCTGCTTCTCTTCACTCATTCCAACTACTCACTCCTAGCCACAGCTCCACACACAAGAACATCGCCCCAAGTCCAAGACTCCAGAAAATCTGTTAGCTCCACACCTCTCGCCTACGGCAGCATGGGATGGCCATTGAGCCTGGGCCATTAGGCCCACAATATTTCTTAATTACCCTCTGGCAGGTTACCTGCTTATATCCCGTTTCTCTGGCCTTGTCTTCGCTATGAAGAAAGGGTGTGCTAGGAACTGAGGCAGAAGGTATTGGGGAAGAACGCATGTGCGGTCATGGATGAAGCCAAGCAGACTGTATCTAGCCCAAGTGGCTCACCTGCACCAGTGCTTCAGGACGTGGGCTCAACTTTAACAGAAGCACAGATGACATGCTCAGGCTGCACCGGGACCAGGGGCATCCTTAGCCAAGAAGGAGCAGAGGGCATCCCACTTGGCAAGGCTGTGCTGCTCTCTTCCCTGGGCTGAGGGGGGATCCGGCTGGGAGCATGCCAATACTGGGGTACAGCACAGTTTGAATGAGGTGACAGCTACAGCTGGCATGACACTCCTCAGCCCTCAGCCAGTGAAATCATTCACCAGGAACCATCCCCCAGATGAACGGGGGTATGGGGAGGTAGAGGACTTGCCAATCCCCTGGGACTCCTTCCTGAGGGCAGGGCAGGGCACAGGGAGGCCACTGCCAGTTACATACGGGATCTCCAGAGCCCCAGGTGTCCCTTCAGCCCTGCCTGTCTCACACACAGCCAGGGCAAGCCCTCTCCCACACAGACCACAGGCGAGGTGCACCCCTGGGAGGGTTGCTCCTGCCTCGCAGCAGCGGTGGCCAGCACAAGGAGTGGAGAGAAGGGCCCCTCGCTGATGTGGGCGAGGCAAGTGCCAGGGCCTGCCTGCCCAGGTGAGCTGCTTCTGAACATGCTTCAGCTGGGAAACAGCCTGCCCGCCCTTCCCACAACCAGCCTCAGAGCTGACCCAACGGAGGGCATGTAGGTGGGTGAGTCCCCGAGCCCACCAGCACACATGGAACCAAAGACGGGCTCAGCTCCCTAGCACTGAGCAGCTGGCAGCTGAGACCCTGCAAAGTAGGCAGAAGGTCGTACATGAAATGTCAAGAGTCACATGTGTAGAGAGATGCTTGTAGAAGGTTGTGATTTTAGAGACACTCGCTAGAATGGGACAGTGTTGTGTGAATTGGGAGATATGCCCTACAGGTGATCTAACATGGCTGCTCCCAGCTGCACACCTGGGAATCACTCCTGTCTGTGTCATTAAAGTTCTATTCCTCACTCATTCAATCGTGTGCTCTTTAATGAACCCTCAAGAGCATTACATGGTGTTAGAAGATGGTGAATGAGTTTGGAAATTAAAAAGACTTGGAGGAAAACTGCGTTTGCAACTGAAAACAGACAAAAACTGGGGATCTCTGAAAACAAAGGAAGCCTTCAGCAAGTAAGTGCAAGCTCTAAAAATGGATGTGTTACAGGCTCCTTCCCCTCTCCAAATGTCTGGTAATGTTGCAGAAAACTGGATAAAGTTTAAGCAGCAATTTCTGTTGAATTTATCTGCCATTGGAGCGCAGAACAAAGATGAAAACCAAAAATCTATATTTTTACATGTTGTTAGGGAGGAGGCACTGGGTGCTTATAACAGCTTTGAATTTCAAGATGGTGAAAGCATGAATTTAAATATAATTCTGCGTAAATTTGAGGAATATTGCATACCAAAAATGAATGTGACTTTTGAGAGGTATAGATTTTTTTACATGCATGCAAAAATCAGATAACACCATAGAGCAGTATGTCACAGTATTAAGGACACTCAGCAAAAGCTGTAACTTTGGTGGCTTGGTAGAGTCTCTGATCAAAGACAGACTCATTTGTGGCATTACAGACAACGTGTTAAGAGAAAGACTGCTCAGAGTGGGGCAAATCTCTTTGAATGAAGCTCTCCAAATATGTAGGGCCACTGAAATGGTAAAAACACAAAGTAAAAGAGCTGAATTCACCAGAAGGGACAGTTCATGCACTCAGACAAACAGCATATAGCCAAAGTGGCTCAAATCACAATATGGAACCAACCCTTCCTATCAGGAAGACTGAGTCCAGATGGTCATGTGGCAAGTTGTCTTGCCTATGCAGAAACTGTCATAAGTGTAGGAAACAATTTTGCAAACTTGCAGATCCATGGGAAATAAAATCAAGTGCATTTAGTTACTGACAATGAGACTGAGGAGTGTTTTGTAGATATACTGGGATCAAGCAAGTCAAATGAGAGGGACTGGATACTGCCTCTGACAGCAAATGGAACAATCATTCCACTGAAACTAGACACAGGAGCCCAGGTTAATATTCTGCCTGCACGAGATTATGAGAGACTGAGAATAAGACCTAAACTGGAACCAACCAACATAAAAGTAACTGGGTATTTTGGAACAAATATACCAGTGCAGGGACGCTGCTTTGCCAGTGTTAACCATAAAGAACACCAGGCTGCCTTTCATTGTAGTGCCACAGGATGTGACACCAATTTTGGGCAAGCTGCATGTGAGAAACAATCTGGTAAAAAGGGTGCTCTCTCTACAAGATTGTACTGCATCTGGCTATGAGGCACTCTTTCAGGAATATCAGGACATTTCAGGGATTGGGTTGCTTGCAAGATGAATACACAATTCGCATAAACAAGCAGGTCCCTCCAGTTATTCATCCATGTAGAAAGGTGCCATTTATGCTCCATGATAAACTCAAGGCTGAGCTTGAAAGAATGGAAGCAATGCATGTAATACAAAAAGTAGAAGATCCAGTGGAATGGGTGAGCTCCCTAGTCATAGTGGAAAAAAGCACTGGCCAGCTGCGCATATGCTTAGATCCCAGAGACCTCAACAGAGCTATACAAAGAGAACATATCAAACTACCAACTAGAGAAGAGATTATGGCTCAGTTTGCAAACGTTCAATGTTTCAGTAAATTGGATGCATCTTCAGGATTTTGACAGCTAAAATTAACAGAGGAAAGATCAAAATTATGCACCTTTAATACTCCATTTGGAAGATACAGGTTTTACGCTTCCCCTTCAGTATACTGTCAGCACCAGAGGTGTATCACAAAACTATACACAAGATCTACAAACATATTAGCGGTGTGGACACCTCCATGGATGACATCATCATCTGGGGCACTACGAAAGAGGAGCATGATCGTCGGCTTTGGCAAGTGCTGGGTGCAACTAGAGCTGCAAACCTCAAACTAATTAAGGACAAATGTGTGTTAGGAGTTAGAGAACCAACTTTTACAGGGGACATCTTTTCCCATGAAGGTGTAAAACCTGATGATAGGAAGATTTCTGCCATTGATATGATGCCACGTCCCCAGTCAAAGATAGATGTCCAACGGTTCCTGGGAATGGTTAACTATCTTGGAAAATTCATACTCAATCTTTCTGCCAAGGCAGCGCCGTTGAAACAACTCCTAGAGGACAAAAATGAATGGTATTGAGATGCTGCACCGGAGGAATCATGGCAGGGTTTAAAACAACACTTGATACAAGAACCAGTATTGAAATTTTATGCTCCAGAAAGGCTTATTAAGATTTCAGCAGATGCATCACAGTCTGGGCTAGGTGCAGTGATTTTACAGAAACATGAGGATTGCTGGCAACTCGTGGCATATGCATCCAAATCACTGACTGATACAGAGACTAGATATGCACAAATTGAGAAGGAGCTTTTAGGAATCTTGTTTGCTTGTGAGAGATTCAATCATTTATGGATAGACAGTGGAAGATGAAACAGATCACAAGCACTTGATTGCATTATTTAGCAAACTGCTAAATGACTGTACCTTAAAGATTCAAAGAATGTTGATAAAATTGCAGAAATACAATTTGCTGGTGACCTACACACCTGGCAAATTTATGTTCACTGCAGATGCACTTTCCAGAGTAGTAGCACCTATGGCACGTGAGAAGACACTGGAGACAGAAGTGCAAGCCTATGTCAATATGATTGTGAGATCAAATTCCATAGTTAATAGGAGATTGCAACAAATAAGAGAAGAGAGAGAAAGATGAATTGTTGGGAATCCTTAAAGAAGTGTTAATTAAGGGGTGGCCTGAAATAATAAGCAGTTGCTGTCTAAGTATAAGAGACTATTGGAACTGCAGACATGAACTGACTGTGGTAGGTGGGGTGGTTTTCAAGGGTGGTAAGGTCGTAATTCCACAGAGCCTCCAAAAAGAAATGCTACAAAATTTTGATGAAGATCACTTAGGAATTGAGACATGCAAAGAACGAGCACGAGAGGTCATGTATTGGCCACGGATCAACCATGACATCACCAATGTGATAAAAAACAGCTTTTCATGCTTGAAATACAAGCCTGGCCAACAGGCAGAGACACTGAGACCCCATCCTGTTTCACCAAGGCCTTATGAGAAGGTAGGTGTGGATTTATTTATCTGGTGTTCTAAGGATTACTTAATAGTCACTGATTATTACTCTCTGTATCCAGAAATTTGCACACTGCACAGTACTAATAGTAATTCTGTGATCACTGGCATGAAAGGAATTTTTTCCAGAAATGGAATTCCTGATGAGGTCTTCAGTGACAATGGGCCACAATTTTCAAGTGCAGAGTTTGGGCAATTTGCCTCAGACAGGGATTTTCATCACAAAACCTCCAGTCCAAATTACCCCCAATCAAATGGACTGGTGGAAAGATCTATACAGACAGTAAAGAACCTGATGAACAAGACTTTTGACATTGGCAGCAATCTGTATAAAGCATTTCTGGACTACTGAATTACACCCCTGGAGAATGGCTTTTCTCCAGCTCAGCTGTTAATGGGAAGAAGGATCAGGTCTAATTTACCTATTACTGATAACTTGCTGCAATCTCAGAACTATGCTACCATTCAGAAGATGAAAGAAAATCAGAAGTGGAAGCAGAAATATTATTTTGATAGAAGGGCTCATGATCTTCCATTCCTTAACTGAAGTGATAGAGTGTGCCTGAGGAATCACACCTCTAATACTTGGGGCCAAAGAGGTACCATTAAAAAACAGCTGCATCCACGGTCTTATGTGGTCCAGACAGACCAAGGAGACACATTTTGACGTAATCAACAGGATCCACGACTTATCCCAGAGAGTTCCAACACTGTGCAAGTTGAGGTAGATTTCGTCATATCTCCCCTGACTGATCCAACATCCTCAACACATGATGAAGAAACTGTCAGGGAACAAGCAAACTCAGACTTGAATGAAGGACCAGTACTGACAAGATCTAATTGAGTGATCAAATGTCCAGAAAGATTCACAGAGACTTGCTAGGATGTGTGAGGGAAGTAAGTGGTAAAGACTCACTTGAGAGCTAGTAACCTCTCCTCTCTAGGTAGTTCAGACACTGGGTTTATGGACTGGTGTTATGCATGCATTTTAGATAGCTGTTATGTGTTGTTAGATGTTAGTGCATGCCATCATTAGTTAGGTTTTATATGGATCTATGGGTTAACTTGTTTTCCTTAGGAGGGAAGATATAGAGAGATGCTTGTAGAAGGCTGTGATTTTAGAGACACTCCCTAGCATGGGACAGAGTTGTGTGACTTGGGAGATGTGCCCTACAGGTGATGTAACATGGCTGCTCCCAGCCGCATACCTAGGAATCACTCCTGTCTGTGTCATTAAAGTTCTATTCCTCACTCATTCAAAGGTGTGCTCTTTAATGAACCCTCAAGATCATTACAACATGGCTCTACGCCATTGTTTCCTTTGAATTGAGCTATGGGAACAAGGAGTTAAGGCTTTGGGACGCTGCAAGGGCAGAGCTGTTCTTCTGACTCCCCAGGCCTGCAAGAGCAGGCAGGTCATGTTAACTCCTGCTCAGCACACAGGACAGTGTCTTTTCTGAGACACCCTAAGAACAGCCAGCTCAGACAGGCAGGTAGTGCAGTGTATAGGAGACCAACCTGAGATGCCTGAAACCCAGGCTCCAATCCCTACTCTGCCACCAGCTCCCTCCAGGGCCTCTGCAAGTCATTTGGTCTCTGTGGCCATCGGTTGCCATCTGTGGAGTGGGACTAGGAGCCCTTCTCTACCCCAGTGAGGCTGGGGTGATGTCAGAGCTGGCGTGGCCCCCAGACGCTATGGTGATGAGTCATCTAGGCACCTGACATCACTACCACTAGCTGGCTACAATGGCCTCCAGGAAGAATAAAGGCAATGCCCCCGGAACGGCGCTGTGGAGTCGCACAGAGGTGTCCATGGAGCAGGGTGTACGGAGCAGCAGGGGCGCTGCGGCAGGAGATCAGCAGGGTTAGCTCTGTGCTCAGAACTGGACAGGCCAAGGAAGTAGGGGTCTCAGTGGAGCCAAAGCAGGGAAGAGCATGGGGATAGGTCAGGAGCATAGTGACCATGGTATCCGGCATGAGCCCAGCGGGGATTTCCCAATCCCATGGCCCGAAGGGCTGAGTCCATTCCTTGCTCGCCCCACAGCACAGCGCTTGGAGGAGTCACTCACCCTTGGAAGTCAGTGTCCACAAGGAGCTGAACCAGAATCCCTGTCACAGCCACGAGGATGGGATAATGATCCACACTCTCCAGCCCTGGGGGACACAGCAGAAAGCCAGAGATGTGAGCACTGCTGGGAACCCAGGCTGCCCCCACTCTAGCACCTGTCTGGCTGTGCCACAGTCTGGCTGTCATCCCTTCTCTCTGCCGCGTCCCACCTAGACAGCCCAAGAGGCAGAGGCTCTCTCCTCACAGACTCTAAGATAAGAAGGGATCAATATGATCATCTATTGTGACCTCCCGCACAATGCAGGCCACAAAACCTCACCAACCCACTCCTGTAATGAACCTATGACTGAGTTGTTAAAGTCCTCCGATCATGATTTAAAGACCTTAAAATACAGAGAATCAACCAACAAGTGAGCCATGCCCAATGCTACAGAGAAAGGCAAAAAACCCCCAGTGCCCAAGCCAATCTGCCCTGGGGGAAAATTCCTTCCCGACCCCAAATATGGCCATCAGTTAAACCCTGTGGGGGCATGTGGGCAAGTCACAACAGCCAGTCAAGAAAAAATTCTCTGTAATAACTCAGAACCCACCCCATCTAATGCCCCTTCCCAGGTCACTGGCATATCTATCACCAGTAGTAAAAAATGGACAAATGCCATACTAAACTGTCCCATCATATCATCCCCTCCATAAATTTATCAAGCTCAGCTTTGAAGGCATCTATGGTTTTTGCCTCCACAGCTCCCCTTGGTAGACTATTCCAGAACTTTACTCCTCTGATGGTTAGAAACCTGCATCTAATTTCAAGCCTAAACCTGCTCTTCCCATGGAAGAGGAGCTGCACTCCATCATGACTGGTGCCCTGCACCCCTGGTGGTAGAGATAATTCAGCGGGTTCAAGCTATGGGGGACAACGGCTGCCTTTGATGGCCAACCCTTGTGTGCTGGCATCTGGGCTTAACCCTCAAGTGCCCAGGATTTGCCTCTGTCAGAAACTCACAGCGACCCATGTGTGCTACAGTGGGCTGACTGGAGATTGCCTGTCAGCTCCTACAGGGACTCGGCAGCAGAGTCAGGCCTGTGAGAGGAGGGGACACTGCTGAAACAGCAGCCGGCCAAAAGCGATGAGCTGACTCCGCAGCGCCACACGTCCAATTACTTCCAGCAGGTCCCAGCTCCAGCAGCATCCACTGGCTGCATTCCAGCAGTCATCAGACAACACGTGCGGGAGAAGGACGGACCCAGCAATGTGCGACTAGACAAGGACTTCAGCCTGGTTCAGTGAAGGGCAATCTGCTCCATTCTCGCAAGGCAGCTCCCATCCCAGCTCCCTAGCATGCGCCCTGGGCAGGCATGGAACATGGCAGCAGTTTACTCACTGCTCAGAGCTCATGCCTGGAGAGCCCAGAGGGAGGCAGGAGGACAAGAGACCTGTGGCAGGACAGAGGGTCTCAGGGAATGGCCAGGGGACCTGGAGTGACCACAGTGCTCAGGACCTATGTTTACACTGCATAGAGTTTCCAGCAGGGCACTGGTGGGCACTGGCTCAGGGGAAGAACGCCCCCTGCTATATTCCCAGCTATATCACCTAAGGTTCCTGTTCACATGGCCCAGCCCCCATCAGGCCCAAGATCACAGACCATGGCTAGCTCCACAAAGCTCCCACACAGCCACATCCTTCCACTGGGGAGGTTGCAGAGAAAGCACCTAAGTCTCCTGGACCCCACGCACAGCCGCCAGTGCCAGGGTGACTCACCTGGCAGCCGGAGGTTGACCACTCTGTCGAACAGGTTCCGCTCGGCTGTCACACGATTCAGCACCTGGTTCAACAGCTGCGCAGGGACAGAGGAGAGGGTTAAGAGAAGAGATGACTCAGCCCCCCTCTCCTGGCCAAGGCGGAGCAGCATCTTCCCACTGAAGGCCACACACAAGCCATCAGCTGTCACCCTCTGCACCTGGGGCCTTTCCAGCAGACAGCCCCCTTCTGCTAGCGCCTCTTGACCGTCTGTGAGCAGACAAGAGGCACCTGGCTGGGCATACCCTGAGATCACTAAGGACCCACATCGCAGAACACGGCAGTAGGGGCGTTAGCCAGAGCAGACGGCCGCCCTCTCATCCCTGACCAGGGAAGATGCAGCTCGCAGAATGCCATCGCAAGTAGACGGTGCAGTTACACTGCATATGCCCGCTCCCCCAGCATGCCACAGGCATATCAGCAGTGAACTCAGCCTGCAGCAGCACAAGCAGCCCATGGCGAATGGGCCCCTCCACCTGCAGTGAGACGGAGTACAGGGGGCACTTAGGCCAGACTGCATGCCGGGCTGTGGTCAGTCCGCAGGATGCTCTGACCAAGGAGAAGCCACAGTCACAGGCAATGACCGAACGGGCCCAGTGCCAGCCTTTGGGCAATAAGCAGCGCTGGCTGTAGGCGCTTGCTGGCTAACAGCTGACAAGGGCCCAGGAGGTCTCTGCTGAGCTCGGGGCCTGGCAAGATGAGCCAAGCACAGCAGGGAAACAGCTCTGGCCCCACAAGCTGTTGGGCAATCAGATAGCCAAATTCACCCCAACCACAGTGAAATTCTTACCCCGAAGACATTGAACTGGACGTTGTTAGGCTCCAGGACGAACCCCCAGGGCACTGCTGAGGCTCTCAGCCTTCCCGTTCCCAGACAGAGCCCTACCCTGCTCACTCAGAGGCTTGCCCTTCCGCCATCATGGCTACTGCTCCTTTGTCAATTGAACGCCAAAGGGGAGCCGGCTCCAGGGCAGATCTGAGACAGCACCAATGGGTCCCCACTGTCCACAGCAGCAGCAGGTGAGCCAGGAGATCTCTGTCTCCTCCAGGCCCCAGCGTCACTCTGCCCTACTTGCTTGTCTACAACCCCCTTCACTGGCCGGGTCCCTTCTCCAGGCAGGTAGTCTCCACCCCGGCTACACGCCTGCTGCCATGCCCCTCTTGCAGCGGTCTGCTCTGGGACACAGGCATGGCGCATGATAGCGTACACAGGGCAAGTCACTGGTGGCGCTCCCCTCTCCGGGAGCCCAAAGCACGACCGAAGTGACGGGTGGAGCTGTGGCAGGGTGGGCATCAGGCTGTGAAGGGCTTGTAACATTTAATGACAGTCCCAAGCTTCAGTCCCCTCGCATGGAGCCTAGCCAGGTGACATGGCCTCGTCAGGACCAACCTCTACAAGACTGGAGAGACAGCAAGGTGTGGCACGAGCCAGGGAACATCACCCTGCAACCTCAACCAATTACTCGAATGGTCAGAGCGGAGCTTGGTGAAAGAGATGGAGAATCCTCCTCCCCCCACCTCAGGCAATCCACTCCAAAGGGTACAGGTCTCACCCTTACTTTGACCATTGCCAAAATCAGTTCCCTTGCCTGGATCACACACTGCCTATGCCTGCTGGGTGTCAGAGCCCTTGGCTCACAGCCACGTCTTCTCTTGGGAGGGACCAGTAGGCTAGGATCACATCACCTCTCAGCCCTCGTTTCAGAAAGGTGTTAGCTGAAGCCACTCTGCACCCCAAAGCCCCCAAGGGCAGTTGTAATGTTGAGGCCAGCATTCCAGTCAGACCCTGTGCGCAGACGGATGAGATCTACTAAGCTGATCTCAGATGTACTGGAGTCAGCCACCAGGGCTGTGACAGAGGTGCCTCACTAGTGCTGGGAGGAGGACTCCAGAACTGGAATAGCAGTGGGCCATGGGTCAGGAGCATGAGGCAATGCAGAGCTGAGGAAGGGCAGAATCCCAGGATGGGAACAGGTCAGGAGCACCGAGAAGGGACGGAAACCAGGGACTGGAGCAGCAGAGGGTGGTGGGCAAGGTTGAGGGCCAGTGGCCCAGCATGAGTTGAAATACCCTATATTTTAGGTCCCAAATAAGGCCAGCTATACCTGCCACTGCTCCCATGCTACCCCCGAGTTCACAGCAAATGGCTAAATGCGTTGCCCCTCCCAAGGCTTTGTGCTGCTGCCTGTCTCTGGGGGATCTGAGCGGCTGCCCCGGGAACACTACTGGCACTGGGGAGGTCCTTACTGCAAGTCTCCCTTTGGGGCAGCAGGGAGCTTTCCATGCGTGGCTGCTAAGGACAGGCCCCAGGGCAGCCAGATTTCTCCCACACTTGCTGCCCACAGCCATGCCAGCCTGAGACACAGATGCAGGATACCCCTGGTTTGCAGCGTTACCAGGCAGGGATGTACCTGGGCCAGTCTCCTCAGCAGCAGCTCCGAGGAGGGACGGCTCCAGTCAAGGAAGATCTCGGGGGCCAGCGTGATGGTCATTTCCAGCACCCTGAGAAGACTGACAGACAGGTCGAAGCAGGTTGCGCACACCTTCAGCTGCCGGCTGTCCACAAAGTTCCTCTCCAGGCGCTCGGCCGCCTGCTGGATCTGCCAGCCAGGAAGCATGCCTCAGTCCAGAGCCGCACAAGACCCAACCACCTGCCCCGCCCCCAGGCACTGCTCCAATGGCTCTTGTCCCTTGCTCCTACCGACAGCACCCATGGGAGGTGACACATTCACAGCATATCCCTGGCTCCAAGAGAAGAGCACTCACCCATCACCCACCCACGTTGCTGGCCCAGCCCAGCACTCACCTCCTGGATCATGCCAATGAACTCAGAGAAGGCCCAGTTGAGCTGGTTGAGGACGCTGTTAAGGAAACTGGGTGCCATCTCACAGTCACTGCACAGCAGGGTGGCCATGTGCTGCTGCAGCAGGGTGGAGGGGCACGGCTCTAGGAGCAAAGGGGAGCAGCATCAAGGGCAGGCCCAGCATTGGGTGAGGGGCAGGCCTGGGATGCCCAGCTTGGAGGGCGGGCACAGGACTGGTGCCATGCAGCACTTCACCCCCACCAGGGGCCCGAGCAGACAGTCCCCGCTGCGGGGGAGTGAGCAGAGATGAGCACACAGACTATTTTGTGCACACAGCTTGCCTGCGGGCTGGCAGCACCGCTCCAAATTAGCGGGGCCGAACTGTGTGCAGCAGCCACTCTCCCTCCCTACCTGTCTCCCTCCCATGGGAATGCAGGCCCTGCAATCGAGTGCTAACCAGGGTTCTCACGCTTGGCTCTGGAAAGCCCTTGGCCAGCTCAGCGCTAATCGCTCCTGACATCACAGTTGCTGCCCACACCAGGACACCCACCCTGGCTACTCCCTCAACAAGGGCCCTGGTCTGCCCAGCTGCACTCTGATGGCCAGCAAAGGAGACACTTCCTAGCTTTCCCTCCCTGAGCTGGGGCAGGCAGAGCTCAGCACGGGCTGCACATCTGGAGCCTAGCTAGCTGCCTAATAGGGCCTAGGTAGGCTCCCATAGACAAGCTGGGGCACTGGGGTGCTTCTTGGCACTCCTGCCACCACTCTCTCGGCCCAGCCATCTTGGCATTGGCAGCCCGAGCCCAGGCATGCCCCATCACCACTGGCATCTCCAACCCCATGGCACGAACACTGGGACCCAATGCCGCTCCACCAGCCAACGGCTCCTCACAGGTCCCTCCCCAGCTCAGGCCTAAGCACTAGGGCACCTGATGCTCAACAGGACAGTGGAGGGCACTGGGCTGGACTACCACCTGATCAGAGTTGCAGGGGCAGGTGCAGCCAGGGACAGGGCCTGGCACTGAGCCACGACTGCTGCAGAGGAGCTGCCCTGGGCAGAGCCCCACTACGGAAAGCAGACGCAGCCAAAGCCCTGTGGAGCAGAGCTGGTCCAGTCTGGGTGGCAGAGCCAAGCCGCCACTGTCCCAGGGGTGCTGCGAGGCTGCCCACAGCCGCCAGGAGCGGGGCACAGGGATACCGCCAGGGCAATCACTAGGTCACAGATCACGGCTAGTGTCTTCACAGCACCTCTTTCCAACTCCAGTTGCAGTGACTCCCCTGCAACCCACCTCTTGGACAGGGGCACAGCCTGCTCCCAGGGACAGGAGCCACCCCACAGGAAGGGCAGCCCTCTAGTGGCACTTGCACAAGGCACTGCCCCAGCTCCCTGGCACAGAGCCAACACAGAGGCGGAGGGTGCCCCTCCTCCACCAAGGGCTCACACCAGGACAGGAGTGGGGGAGGACCAGGAAACACCGGGTGGGGTGGGGGTTGAGGACCAGGGGACTAAGAGCTATTGCACCACCACGCGAGACACAGCCAAGCCAACTTACTCTGCAGACTAGCAACAGAGAGGTCTCCTGGCCCCCAGGGGGAAAAGAAAGAACAAGAGAGCAGCATTACAGAGGGGAGGGCAGGGCAGGGCAGGCAGAGCGCAGGGCAGCACACACAGCTGCGGGCCCTAGATCCACACTCTGAGCAGCCACTGCCTGGAAACAGCACAGCTCTTCAACAAGGGGAGCCAAGACCCCCCACAGCCCAGTGCTTTGCTCTCGCACACCACCCCCAAGGCACAGTGGCTTGCTCACTCTCTCTCTCTCACCCTCTGCCCCACCCCCCAAGGCCCAGTGGCTGGCTCTCTCACACACACAGCTCCATGTAGGGAGCTGAGCTCTGAGGCTGATAAGCAGAGGATAGTTCAGTGGAGGCCAGAGAAAGAGAGGCCACCAACAGACTTCTTCCGTGCCCCTGGGGAGTCATTTGCTGTTCCATGGCCCACTAGTGGAGCTGCTTTGGCTGGGGATGGGTGAGCTGAGGACAGCAGGATGCACGGGCTGCCCAGACTACCTCTAGCCCCAGTGACCACTGGCCCTTCCAGCTGTAGGGGACACAGCCCCAGCCAGGATGCAGCAAGGTCAGCTGCAGCCGGCTGCCTGGGCCCCCAGTACTGTGCACCAGCAAGGCCACAGGACGGCCTGAACCACAGCTCAATAGCACAGGAGTGCAATGTGTCAAGGGCACAGAGTGTGGGGGTGGAGAAGGGAACAGCCCCCCATTCCAGCCCCCCCCCCCCTTGGGCTCCTGCCCTCGTAAGCTCCTTGGCACTCCAAGAAGCCTTTGCACAAACCAGCTCCATCCCCTGCTGCAGAGCTGCTGGCTCGTTGGCGCACAAGGCCCTGCTCCAGGTCACCCCCAGCATAGAAGATCATCTTGGGCCAGGCTTCTCAGAAGACTGGACACACCCCAGCCCCCCCAGGGCCAGACCCCACCCCCACCCATTGCAACCCTCCCTCCCACACCGTGAGCACCCCAGTGCCAGACCCTGGCGCGGGACCCCGCCCCTACTCACTCTGCAGGCTGGGGAGATTGGCATCCTCAGGCTTGGTTTTCAGCAGGTGAGGGAGCCGTGTATACCTGTATCCAAACCCACAGCCCTGCCAGGGAGACAAGGGCAGGGTTAGGGCAGGGTTCTGCGGGCCACCATGGGGACAGCATAGGGCTGGGCAGGACAGGCTGACATGGGGGCATTGCCCAGCCCGCCAGGGAGAAGGCTGAGACAGCCCAAAGCCTGCCAAGGCTGCCAGCAATGAGAAGCAGAGCCACGCAGGGATGGGATCTTACCCGCCAGAGCCGTACAAGGATCCAGTTGGTCTGGGCCCACGGTCGCTGCTCATAGGGGGCCAGCAGGTTCCTCATCATGGTTATTCGCCTGCCAGACACAAGGGACAGCTGGCAGACAGGAACATGGAGGGACAGGGTAGGGTGTGCTGTACTCCCAGGGGGCAAGGGAGAGAACCACAGGGCACCAATGGCTTCAGGGCCAGGAGCTGGGGCATCCCCAGGAGGGAGATCAAGCTATTTCTTCCCTTCCCCGACTACTCAGCAGCTGATCTGCCCCAGCAGCTGTAATTACTGCTACTACCCTTTGCCCAGCCCCCTCTCATCCATGCACCCTCTGCACTGTCCTTCCCACCACCCTTCCACGCACAGCCCAGCATGTCACCCCAGCTCCCAACAGCAGCTCAAGGTGCAGCCAGAACTCACTGCTCCTCCGGGATCCTCTCCACAGCCCGCAGCGAGTGTGGGTAGCAGACGTAGCTGGCCAGTGCCTGCATCAGCGAGTCACGGATGTCTGGAGGCAAACGAGAACAGCTCAGCTGGCGAAGCAGGGCCAGGCACAGGGCTGAGCCATGCAGGGAGCCTGAGAGAGAGGACTGGCCCCCAGCAGGAGGGACAAGTGGGATTTTAAACGGTTCCCACTCTCACGTCAATCCTGGGGTGGAAGGGCCCCAGTAAGGCACAGGTGACAGGAGCTCTCCTGCTGGCTTGCTTCAACCTGCAGCGTCCCAGCTCATGTCAAGCCAGGTGCCCTACGAGGCCTTCTCCAGCCCCAGAGGAACTGGCTAGTCCCTGCCTCTCTCTGCCCATCACCTGCACAATGGGGAACTCATGGCCAAGGCCATGGATCCCCTGCTCTATACGGCCAGAAAACACAAGATGTCTCAGAAAATCAGCCAGTCTGCACCCAGCCAAGACTCTGGGGATGGCCCGGCAAGGGTTTGCCGTCAGCTGACAAACCCCCGCTATACTGGAAGAGGACCCACCCTGTGCTAGTAGCTGGGACACCCTGCCCCTTTTCCCACAGATGCAGTAACCTCAGCAATTGCTGGGAATGCCACCCCCAGCAGAATAGAGCCCAGGGGCCCAACACAGTCAGCCTGAGCAGCACTGAGCGCTCCAGGCACAGCAGTCACATATCCCCTCCCCGAACAGTCTCACCAGTGCCCACAATTCTGGAGTCAGCAAAGTGCTTGGCCAGGATGGCAGCCAGACGCGTCAGAGTATCCTCATAGCCTGCAAGGAAAGGAACTGACATCAGTCCCTCAACAGAGGCTCAAGGGACCCTGACCACAGTCCCCCCACTCTCCATCCCACCACCGGGGAGCAGATGGCCATGGGAAGCACCCCGCTATGGAGCAGGACAGTGGAGTCAATTCCTAGGTGACATGACGAAGTCTCACCCTTGGGGACAGTAATTGAGGGGCAGCGTCATGTGCATCATGGATGGAGGTTGTAGGATTTATCCTGGCCATGGGAAGCCCCAGCACAGCAGGGAAGCACAGGATGGTGGCTCTGGGACACGCAGGGGAAGCCCAACTGCCCCTCTGAGTGGGAAATGCAGCGGGATCAGCAGCATGGCTGAGCGGGGCATGTGCTCACAGGGATACCGTGGGGGTGCCTTGCGCTGCTAGAAAGCACTGCCTGGGGGGCCCCAGCTGGGGAAGCTTGAGGCTGCCAGGCTCAGAGCAAGGGCTCATGCCCTGGAGGCAGTGGCACACTTCAGTTTGGCTGAACAAGGGCACTGGTTCAGCAAGGCGGAGAGTTCCATCAACCAGCGGCACGCACCGGACCATTTTGCAGGAGCACTGCGACAGCTGCAGGCCAACCGGGCCAGGCACGACACGCCAATAGTCCCACTGCGCAGAACCCAGACCAGTGTCACTCATCAGAGTCCTCACTCACCCAGTGAGGCACAGGCCTTGGCTCGGGTGGAGAATGCCAAGCCAGGCCCACGCTGCCTCTCATGGGAGAGGAGCAGTGTATCGTCTGCCTGCCCTCCTCAGAGCTCAGGGGATCTTCACTCCAAGCCACCAAACGGCTCCTCCCTGATGCAGAAGCATGGGGCACAGAGCTAGGCTGGCGCTAGAGTGGGCCTGATGCCACGGACTCAGCAAGGAGGCTTGTGTTGCTACCGGCTACAGGAAGAGCCAGGACAGCCCAACAATGAAAGCCAGACCCCATTGAGACACAGCCGGGGCAGGGAACACCCAAGGCCAGAATGCCCTGCTGGGAGAACTGACCTGAGTCAAGGGCTTCCTGGCTTTTATTGGGCCTTCCGATCTACTTCCCAAACTCTGTGCCAGTGCCCGCCCAATCC
Organism: Pelusios castaneus; assembly: GCA_007922175.1. Taxonomy (NCBI): domain Eukaryota; kingdom Metazoa; phylum Chordata; order Testudines; family Pelomedusidae; genus Pelusios; species Pelusios castaneus. The sequence continues at coordinate 1,127,806 of ML686214.1, forward strand.
ACCGACCAGCACTGCCGAGCCAGGCCTGGACCAACCTCACAGACACAGAGGGGAGGGCAGAGCTGGGGCAGGGACTAGCCTGACTAGAATCTCAGGGTGGGGAGCAGCACACGAAAGAGTCACAGATCTAGAGTGTCTCAAATCTAGGAATCTCAGGGTGGGGCATTTTCAGGGCCCCAGCTACACAGTGACTCCTGCTGCACAATCTGCCACAACCTCTCAGCTTTCACTGAAACGGATCATCACTTAGCTGGCCAAGGCCTCACGGTTGGGAGCGTGAAACGGCTCAGCGCTGAACTGCCTGTTTCACTCCGTTAGTGTTGACTCTGAAACCCACTGATGGCAGCTTCATTGTTAGCCATTTCACTGCAGATCGTATTAGCAGAAACAAGCTAGTCAACCCCCCAGAAGCAGGGAACAAAGAGGGCATCCATTTCTGTGCCATGCTAGCCACCTGCAGGGGAAATTGCACGGCACTGGCAGAGTAGGGGCAGCAGACAAAGGGACTGGGACAGCCTGAGACAGCTTGGGCTGCCAGTTGCCTGCCAGGTCCCTGCCTGCTGCAGGCTGAGTGAGAGCACGTGCGAAGGCCAAGAAATCCCAGCCAGCCTCTTTGAAGCCCCAGTGTAACTCAACATGTCACCTCACTGCAGAAGTGCCTATGTGCTGCGTGGCAGCCCCTGGCCAGCCCTCAGTGCAAAGACGAACTCAAGGGAAGGGAAGGAGACCCATCATCTCCTGGGAGCTTGTGGCCATGGCTCAGCCTTGTTTAGCCCAGCCCCAAGCACACAGTCAGTAACAATGGAAACACAAAGCCCTCCTCACCTGGCAGCTCCTCCATGCTATGAACCGGGCTGAAGTAGTTCTTCAGGGCACTGTAGCTGTTCATGGCCACGCTCAGATAGAACTCTGGCATGAAGGCAAAGAGCGAGCCTGTCCTGTCCCCATGCTCAATGGTGCGGATGCACACACAGAGCAGCCAGTATATGTCCTGCATCTTCTCCTAGCAGGGAGAACACAGGCATGGGAAAGTCAGTCCCCACCAGGCAAGCAGGAAAAGGTGCCTGGCAACATACCAAAGTGGCCGAAGGATAAAAGGCTAAGAACTGAGCACAGAGCCCTGGCACCATGCCCTGGGGATAGCCAGGGGCCAAAGGAACAGGGAGGGAAACAACTCCCATACGGCCAAGTCACAGTTCTGGAGTGCCTTTCTCACTCAACACAGTCTGGTGAAATGCCTGCGCTTACAAATTCGCCCTCACTGTGAGCTCAGCTGGAGTAAGTGAAGGTAAAGGTCACAACAACTAAATCTGCACAGAATCCCATCCCGTTGGGAGGGACCATCTGGCACTGGCTGCAGCTCAGTAAGGAGGAAGAAGAAAGCAGCAGGCTGTAATCTTGGGCTTCAACTCGACCAGCACATGGATCTGTGACATTTGTAAAAAGTAGTGTCACTCTCAAATTGGGCTGGTCAGCCATAAGCGGATTGATCAGGCACTTGACTAGCCCTCTTACACATATACTGAGATCCAACGGATCGACAGGTGCCTACTGCCTAGACAAGTTCCAAAGGGATAGCTCTGTCAGTCTAGTTCAGCAAAACAAACAAGAAGTCTTGTGGCACTTTATTTATCGCATGCAATAAATACATTTGTTAATCTTTAAAGTGCCACAAGGCTCCTTGTTTGTTTTACTGCCTAGACAACAACGCATCACAACGTGTGTTAATGGGAAAAGAGATAAAAGGTGTGAATGAACTCAAGCAAAAAGGCCTACTCATGTAACTCAAGCACAGGCGGCCTTAGCAGGTGGGCAGCTTTAAGTCCCGCCATTTTAAGGATCCCGACAGCGCATACATTTCACATGTGCGCTGGCCAGGGCAGGAGCAGCAGAGAGCCAGAGCTGGCAGCAACCGGGCGGGATGTAGCCAAAGATGGGGTGGGGAAGCAGCTGGGAATTCGCAGAGGGGAAGTGGGGGCTAGGGGAGGCTGCAGGGGCCGGGGGGGACAGGGAGAGAGGAAAGGACACCTGGGGAGGGGGGGAGCGGTGGCCTGGGGAACTGGGAGGCCCCGGTGGGGGGCCCCAGCAAGGCAGGGGGGCAAAAGTCAAGGATGGGGCCCTGGTGTGGGGGCCCTCATTCTTGACTTTTGCCCCAGGCCCTGGAATCCCTAAGACCACCCCTGAACTCAAGGTCTACATGGGGATCACACCTGGCAAACAAAAGAGATATGTCAAGAATTAGCATAATGGTAAAGAAAACAACAAGGGAAGGGCTATTTTGCTGATTTCCTTGTTTGCAGTTCCTTAAAAGACTGTTGTGGACAAATTAAAAAGCTGCCTGACAACCAATGACCAATGCTAGCTGGAGGATGGGCGGCCCAAAAGAGGCAAGTTGTTGCTCTCACCTGGGCCCCCAGAAGCTACTGCATCACCACTGGTCCTTTGCTGTCCTAATTCTGAAAGATATTCTGGCCAGACTGGTCAGAGAAAGGGACCTAAAAACATGGTCACTGAATCCCAACCACCACCTGGATGTAAGGCATCAGCTCCTGCTGCCACCTCACCTCAATTGCCTCCTCTTCCTCCTGCTTTAGGTTCTTCCTATCCCTCTTTTCTCCCACGAAAGCTCATGTGATAAATAAATTTGTTACTCACAGTGCCACAAGACTCCTTGTTTGTTTTGCTGAACTAGACTAACACAGCTACCCCTTTGAAACCCATCTCTCCTGTTTTCCTTCTGTCAAGTAAGAGTCTGGACAGCTAGGACCTTAAGGCCACACCACTGTAAGCCTGTGACCAAAAATGCAGCTAAAAGCAATACACTAAACAGCCCTATGCTGGGAGGAGTTGTCAGATGTTGACTGGGCCAAGACAATGACGTGTGGAGCCTGTGTTTCTCTAGCAGCGAGGGTGCCAGCAGATATTTGCCCCAGACACAGAAGCTGCATTTTCTCTTGGGTGCTTTTCCCCCTTTGCCTTTGGGTGACCTTGACTCATTCCGGTTTTAGGAAAGGGCCTGAACACAGCAGCACTTCCACTCACTGCTTCTCTTTCCCCTCAAAGAACAGCTGTCACCATCTTCACTACCACCTAGGGCTTGCTCAGAGGGGGGGTTTCCCTGTAAAGGGCTCCACGGCTCAGAAGATGGGTGGGGGGGGTGGAGAAGAAATCTTGCTACATTGAAACCCTCACTTAACACTTCCCATTTCCAGGGCTTTCCCTGAGTTTCTCTCTTTGTCTAGCTCCTCCATAAACTGCAAAAGGCTGTGTAGCGGGGGTTGCCATGGGATCAAGCAGCCAAGTTCTCTGCACACCCAGTCCCAAACACTGTTTAAACTCCTTAATGTTGAACAATGACAGGGTCACGCTAACCCCTTAGACTCTCTAGGCTCATATAGTCCAACAGAATTAATACAAGCTCCACAGCTTAGAACTGCCCAGGGGTCAGGACTTGGGCCTTTCTTGCTCCCTCAGTAACAGCAGCTCACCTGCTTTCACGAACACTGCTAACAAAAATGCACCCAGCCATGGGTAACATGGGAGAACTCTCCCTAAACTGCTCTCAAAAGAATACAGGTCCTCACAAATGGGCGACGCTCACCAGGATTGTACAGGAGAGAGAGAGAGGCAGGGCTCTGCTTAATATATAACGCTGGCAGAGAGCACTGGCCAATTTACCATGAGAAATAAATACTTAGAAACAGCAATTGGGGAACTTGCCAGTTAAAATCATCAAAAGAGATTCCCTTGCTCGATTAAAATGGCTAACTAACCTGACACACAAATGACCCAATTCATTTGGCAGTGATACAGGACATCATCGGCCAGGAGATTTATTGGGGTGGTTTTCTGGAAAATTACAACCAGTTGGTGTGGATCAGAAACTAGAAAACACTCTCACTGACTATCTCCCATGTCTCTAAGCAGATGAAGAGGTTACTTACTGTAACTGGTGTTCTTCGAGATGTGTTGCTCCTGGCCATTCCATAGTAGGTGTGTGCGCGCCTCGTGCACGGAACGCCGGAATTTTTTCCCCTAGAGATCCCGTAGGGCCGGCTGTAGCGCCCCCTGGAGTGGCGCCGTTGCGGCACCTCTATATAACCCACAGCCGGCCCTACCCTCCCCAGTTCCTTCTTGCTCTTATTCCGAGCGGGGATGGAGGGCGGGAAGTGGAATGGCCAGGAGCAACACATCTCGAAGAACACCAGTTACAGTAAGTAACCTCTTCTTCTTCTTCGAGTGATTGCTCCTGTCCATTCCATAGTAGGTGAATCACCAGCCTTACCTTGAGGCGGAGGGTCGGAATCACAGCCTAGCTGAGAGCAGGACGGCTCTGCCGACTGCCGCGTCCTCTCTCGCTTGCTGAGTGATCGCGTAGTGTGCCGCGAAGGTGTGGACTGAGGACCAGGTGGCTGCCTTGCAGATGTCCACTAACGGCACACCCCCCAGAAAGGCCGTTGAGGAGGCCTGTGCCCTTGTCGAGTGCGCCTTGATCGGGGGCGGTGCAACCCCCGCCCTGTTGTAGCATTCGCGGATGCACTCGACTATCCATCCGGAGAGCCTCTGCGAGGAGATGGGCTCTCCTTTCATTCTGTCCGCTACTGCCACGAACAGCTGGGTGGATTTGCGGAAAGGTCTTGTCCTGTCTATGTAGAACGCCAGGGCTCTACGCACGTCTAGAGTATGCAGCCTGCGTTCCCTGTCCGAAGCATGTGGTTTGGGGTAAAACACAGGTAGATAAATGTCCTGGCTGGTGTGGAAAAGGGACACCACTTTTGGACGGAAGGCCGGATGCGGGCGCAGCTGTACCTTGTCCTTGTGGAAAACCGTGTAGGGTGGATCTGCTGTCAGGGCCCGTAATTCTGATACTCTCCTGGCCGATGTAATGGCCACGAGGAAGGCCACCTTCCAAGACATGCACAGCAGTGAGCATGAAGCTAGAGGCTCGAAGGGCGGACCTGTCAGCTGGGTCAGGACCAGGTTTAAGTCCCATTGCGCCACCGGTGGACGGGTGGGAGGAAAGAGCTTATCAAGGCCTTTGACAAAACGCTTCACCATCGGGGCCGTGAAGACTGTGCCCCCTTCCGCTCCCACATGGAAAGCTGAGATGGCTGCCAGGTGGACCTTGACCGAAGCGGTTGCCAAGCCCGACGACTTGAGATGCCACAGGTAGTCAAGGATATCTGGGAGTGGGGCTGATCCCGGAGCGATCCCTTTGTCTGACATCCAGGACGAGAACCGTTTCCACTTTGCCCCATAAGCGGAGCGTGTAGAGGGCCTTCTGCTGTTAAGCAAGACCTCCTGGACCTCCCCCGAGCATAGCCGTTCGTTCGGGGTCAACCACTCAGGTACCACGCTTTGAGGTGGAGTGATTGGAGGTTCGGGTGCAGGAGTCTGCCGTTGTCCTGCGACAAGAGGTCCGGCAACAAAGGTAGATCTATCGGGGCTCTGGATGAGAGGTTCCACAGGGTTATGTACCAATGCTGCCTGGGCCATGCCAGGGCCACCAGAATCACTGTGGCTTTGTCGTGCTTGATCTTTAGAAGCACTTGGTTCACTAATGGCGTTGGGGGAAAGGCGTAGGAAAGTTCCCCCGTCCACTGGATCGCGAACGCGTCCGCTATGGAGCCCGGGCTTTGCCCCCTGAACGAGCAAAAGCGCGCGCATTTCGCGTTGGAGCTTGACGCGAAGAGGTCCAGACGGGGAGTCCCCCACCTTTGGAAGACCTCTCTCAGAACCTCCCACTTCATCGACCACTCGTGGGTTAGAAACTTCCTGCTGAGGTCGTCGGCCAGCGTGTTCTGCGACCCCGGTAGGTAGGATGCTACCGGCAGGATTGAGTGGAGGATGCAAAACTCCCAGAGGATGAGTGCTTCCTTGCAAAGATGGGAGGAGCGGGGACCGCCTTGCTTGTTGATGTAAAACATGGCTGTTGTATTGTCCGTCTGGACGGAGACTACTTTCCCTTTCAAGTGCTCCTTGAATGCCTGGCAGGCCAGACGAACTGCCCTGAGCTCCTTCACGTTTATGTGGAATCGGAGCTCTTCGCTCTCCCAGCGGCCCTGGGTCCGCAGTTGGCCCAGGTGTGCCCCCCAGCCCAGATCTGACGCATCTGTCACGAGGGAAATGGAGGGGCTCGGGGCTTGGAAGGGTAGCCCTGCGCAGACCTGGTCCTCCTGGCACCACCAGTCTAGGTCCCTCAGGGCCTGCGCGGGAGGGGCCACTATCATGTCCAGATCGTCCCGGCTCGGGCGGTAAACTGATGCTAGCCACAGCTGAAAGGGGCGGAGACACAGTCGAGCATGCCTGACTACGTAGGTACATGCCGCCATGTGCCCCAACAATCTCAGGCACATTCTTGCCGAAGCCAATGGATGTCTCTGCAATCCCCTTATGGTATCTCGGATCACTTGGAACCGTGACCGAGGAAGAGATGCCTTTGCTACTGTCGAGTCCAGGACTGCCCCTATGAACTCTATCCGCTGGACTGGCACGAGGGAGGACTTGCGCTGGTTGACCAGCAGACCAAGACGGCTGAACACGTCTTGTATGATCTGCAGATGGTGAGACACTTCCGCTGGCGAACGGCCCCGTACAAGCCAGTCGTCCAGGTAGGGGAAGACCTGAACTCTCCTCTTTCTGAGGAAGGCTGCCACTACTGCCAGGCACTTGGTGAAAACCCTGGGAGCCGCGGCGAGCCCGAACGGAAGGACCGTGAATTGAAAATGCCTGTCTCCCACTTTGAAACGCAAGAACCGCCTGTGTCGTGGGGTTATTGCGATGTGGAAGTAGGCGTCCTGTAGATCGAGGGCGGCATACCAATCTCCCGGATCCAGGGATGGGATAATTGAGGCTAACGAGACCATGCGGAAACGGATCTTGCGTAGAAAACGATTCAGGTACCGCAGGTCTAGGATGGGACGGAGGCCCCCTTTCGATTTGGGAACGAGGAAGTATCTGGAGTACACCCCTTTCCCCCTCAGGTCCTGAGGCACCTCCTCTATCGCCCCTTTCTCCACGAGGGACTGAACCTCTTGGGCCAGTAGTTGTTCGTGAGATGGGTCCCTGAAGAGGGACGGGGCAAGGGGGGGGCGGAACGGTGGGTGTGAAGAGAACTGGAGCGAGTATCCATGCTGCACCGTGCGGAGCACCCACTGGTCCGAGGTAACTAGTGCCCAGGCACGGTGGAACCAGGATAATCTGTTGAGGAAGGGCAAAGGAATTGGATCCGCAGCGAAGACTGGTACGTCGTCCCCGATCGTACCCTCAAAAGGCCTTCTTGGGGCCGGAGGGATGACGCTGCCCTCCCTGGCTTTGGTCTGGGGGGTGACGGCTCGCCCTGCGCCCGTTACGGCCTCTCCTTCTGTCCCAGTCCTGGCGCCGTTGGTATGGCCGAGCCGCTGCCTGCGGCTTAAAGGGCTTTCTTTGCGACGCCGGGGTGTGAAGGCCCAGCGATTTCACCATGGCCCTTGAGTCCTTGAGGGATTGCAATCTGGAGTCTGTTTGAGACGCAAACAGCTCCGGTCCTTCAAAGGGCAAGTCTTGGATGGTGGACTGGACCTCGGCGGGGAGGCCCGAGGCTTGGAGCCAAGAACTCCGTCGCATTGTGATGCCAGAGGCCATTACTCTAGCTGCAGCGTCCGCTGCATCCAGGGCCGATTGTAGGAGGGCTCGAGACACCACCTTACCCTCCTTTGACATAGCTGCCAGCTCGGACCTCGAGTCCTGGTCCAGCTTGTCGGACAGCTTGTCGAGTGCCGCCCATGAATTAAAAGTGTACCTGCTGAGGATCGCCTGCTGGTTGGCGATCCTGAGCTGGAGTCCCCCCGAGGAATAGACCTTACGGCCGAACAGGTCCATTTTCCTCGCATCCCTCGACTTGGGTGTAGGACCTTGGTGACCCTGCCTCTCCTTTTCATTGGCCGTTTCAACCACCAGCGAGTTCGGGGCCGGGTGTGAATAGAAATGCTCGTAGCCTTTCGCGGGGACGAAGTACTTCTTCTCCACCCGTTTGGCTGTCGGAGCAATGGAGGCTGGGGTTTGCCACAGGGCCTTGGTTGTGTTCTGCACCGTCTTAATTAGGGGCAGGGCCACTCTGGACGGACCCTCTGGGAGGAGGATATCGACCATGGGATCCTCTTCCTCCATGACCTCCTCTGCCTGTAGGCCCATGATCTTTGCCACTCTCCTAAGTAGGTCCTGATGAGACCTGCTGTCATCAGGGAGAGTGGCCGGCTTTGCCCCTGCCACCGCCTCATCCGGTGGGGACGAAGACGACTCTCCAGCGGGGTCCGGATGGGGGTCTAGTGCCCTCGTGGACCGCGGACCCTCCGTCGCTGACGGACCGTCCAGGGCTTTCCCTGCCCGGTCCCGGGCTGGAGCCCTCCCCAGCTCTGGAGGAGCGCTCGCCGTACATGACGGCTGATGCCTCGACGAAAGGGTGGAGGGCGGCCTCTCTGACAAGGGACCCTGGGCCTGATGATACACCCATGGGGTCCAAAATGGCCACTGTTGAGGCGCCTGCCACTGGGACCCGCACCGGGTCTGGGAATGGCCGTGGCTGTCTCTTCTCCCCGATCGGCTCCTGCTCCGCCTGGCGGAGCTCACACTGTCCCCCGACTCGGAGGAGAACCTGCTCCGGGGCGACCAAGGTGGGGCTGTGCTGCGGGTCGGCGAGTATTGCCGTCCTGTCGCGGGAATCACTTCTCGCGGTGCCGACGGACGACGGTGCCGCAAGGAATCACGGCTCAGGCGCTCTGGAGGGGACCGGTACCGCGGGGCCCCTGCTGCCGCTATCACCGCTGGCGGAATGGGCGATCGGTGCCGCTCCGGGGGCGAAACATACCGGGAGCGCTCCCCGTGGGCCAGGCCGGCGGGTGAGGGACGCGCCTGCTCCAACGGCGAACGGTGCCGTGGAGGGCTCCGGTGCAGCAGCGCCGGTTTTCCCTTCGACGGCACCGACCTCTGCGGTGCCGGAGGGTGAGCCTCTGGCACACGCGGCGCCGTGTGCGCAATGAGCTCTCGTGCCGCTTCGAATGTCTCTGGCGTCGAGGGCAGCTGGAGATCCTCATCCAGGATAACCCTGGTGGGCGAGGCGTTGGACCCCGGACTCGACGGAACCTTCTCACGGCCCGGAGTCAACGGGGCCGGAGCCTGAGGCTCCAGGAGCTGACGGCCCGAGCCCGGTACCGTCTCCGCCCCCTGCTTTGCGCGCTTGACAGGCGATCTCCCCCTGTCCGAACGCCTCTTCTTCTTAGCCGGGCCCGGGGAGAGGGAGCGGTGCCGTGGCGGCGGTGCCGAAGGCTTCGGCGCCGGCGGCGGGAGCCGGTGCCGTGGCTCCTTCGCAAGGTTAGTGGGTCTCGGTACCTCACTGGTGGACTCCGGAGCGCTCCGCACCGACGGTGCCGCGCTAGACCCAGCACCCCCGGCGCTTGCCGGCCGCAAAGCGTCCTCCATCAGGAGGAGCTTGAGTCTATGCTCCCTCTCTTTCTGGGTCCTCGGGCGGAACCCCCGGCAAATTTTGCACCGCTCTCGAAGGTGGGACTCTCCCAAACACCTCAGACACTCGCGGTGCGGATCGTCCAGGGGCATGGGCTTGCGACAGGCCCCGCAAGCCTTGAAGCCTGGCATGCCCTGGCCCCGAAACGGGGCTCTTCGATGGAAGAACGACTAACTATCCAATTAGAAACTATCTAATAACAATTGAAAAAGAAAAACTAGGGTACTGCTAGCAAGCTAGCCAACGTTCCAGCGACCGTCAGGGCGGTAAGAAGGAACTGGGGAGGGTAGGGCCGGCTGTGGGTTATATAGAGGTGCCGCAACGGCCCCACTCCAGGGGGCGCTACAGCCGGCCCTACGGGATCTCTAGGGGAAAAAATTCCGGCGTTCCGTGCACGAGGCGCGCGCACACCTACTATGGAATGGACAGGAGCAATCACTCGAAGAAGAACATACAGTTCAGTTCAGCAGTTAATCTTCAGGATGAAAAAAGTTACTCACCTGTGATAGGCAGTTTTTCAAGATGCATGGCCCCTATCTGTATCCACTGCAGGATCACATGTGCACCACATACCTGGAGCCCCAGAATTGGGAAATGGTGCCCAGTGGTCTGTGCACACATCCTGGCTCACCTCATGCCTCCAACAGAGGAGATAATGGGGGGACAAACCACATACTACTCCAGTTCCTTCTCTGCCACAAACCAGAAGGGAAGGAGGGAGGTTGGTGAAATACAGGTGGGACAGCACATCTCTAAGAACCTCCAGTTACAGGTGAGTAACCCTCTCCTACTCTTTGAATGATGGCTCCTATGATATGCCACTGTGGACAATTGACAAACAGTATTTAAGTAGAAGGTGGGTGTGAGAATGTAGACCGCAGGGCTGAGCAGAGGACTGCTGTCCCAAAGGAGGCATCAGCAGAGGAATCTGCACCAGGGCATAGTGTCTTGGAAGTGTGTCAGCAGAGCCCCATGAGGCTGCTTTACAGATGTCCAGGAAGAGATGTCACAGCTACTGCTTGTGCTCCAGGAGGATTAGCTCTTACCCCGTAGGGTGGGGCGCAAGGACGTTCAGTGGCTGATAAAGTGCTGCCAAAGAGCCATTTGGATGGTCTCTGGGTGGATATGATGTGCCTCCTGATTCCCTGCTACAGCAACAAACAGACCCAGGGATTACCTGACTGGTTTGTTCTCTGCAGGTAGAAAGCCAAGGCTCGACGAACACTGAGGGAATGGAATCTTTATTCCCTGAGGGAGCATGTGGTCTGGGAAGAACAAGTGAATGGCTTGGTTATGGAATGACTCATAGACCTTAAGGCCAGAAGGGACCAGTATGATCATCTAATCTGACCTCCTGCACATTGCAGGCCACAACACCTCACCCACCCACTCCTGCAATAAACCTCTAACCAATGACTGAGTTATTAAAGTCCTCAAATCATGGTTTAAAGACTTTAAGATACAGAGAATCCACCAGCAAGTGAGCCATTCCCCATGTTACAGAGGAAGGCAAAGAACCCCAAGAGCCCTAGCCAATCTGCCCAGGCGAAAATTCCTTCCTGACCCCAAATATGGCGATCAGCTAAACCCTGAGCATGTGGGCAAGACTTACCAGCCAGTCACCCAAGAAAGAATTATGTGTAATAACTCAGAACCCACCCCATCTACCCTCCCTTCTGAGGCCACTGGCATATCCACCACCAGTAGTCAAAGGTCAGTCAATTACCAACCTAGGCCATCCCATCATACCATCCCCTCCATAAATTTATCAAGCTCAGTTCTGAAGGCGCTTAAGTTTTTTGCCCCCACAGCTCCCCTTGGAAGGCTATTCCAGAACTTTACTCCTCTGATGGTTAGAAACCTGCATCTAATTTCAAGTCTATATTTCGTGATGGACAGTTTGTAACCATTTGTTCTTGTGCCCAGATTGGTGCTATATTCAAATAATTCCTCTCCCTTCCTGGTATTTATCCCTCTCATGTATTTACAGAGAGCAATCATATCTCCCCTCATCCTTCTTTTGGTTAGGCTAAACAAGCCAAGCTCCTTAAGTCTCCTCTCATAAGGCAGGTGTTTCATTCCAACAGATCATCCTCATAGCCCTTCTCTGCACTTGTTCCAGTTTGAATTCATTTTTTTAAACATGGGGGACCAGAACTGCACGCAATATTCCAGATAAGGATTCACCAGCGCCTTGTATAATGGCACTAACACCCCATCTCTACACAAAATACCAAATTTTGGAAATTCCAAAACTTCTGGAGGGGTGCCCTTTGGGTGTAGATGCAAAGAAACTTGATTGTTACAGTGAGCAATGTGAGGAGGATCTGCTGTCACTCCTCCCAGCTTGCCAACCCTTCTCGCTTCTCATGGGACAAGCCGATGGGCTTGCTGACAGCTGAGCCAGAATTCTCTCATGTCAACTTAGAGGAAGACAGTCTCATGCTTACGACAGTGCTTCCCAACGAGGCCACGCCGTAGGGGATGGATTCTCCCGCACCAAGTCAGACTTCGCACCAGGAGATGGACTCCCTACTGAATCAGAAAGATGATGAACAGTGGGGGGTCCCAGCCTGGACCCAACTGAAGCCTCATGGCATTGTCCAGGATGTATTTGTGGAGACAAAGTTCCCACTCTTCTCTGGCAGGGCTGGGGAATGATAGGCAGATTTTTCACCTCACTGCAATGCTAGGTTTCCCCAAGGCAGCACAGGCAGTGCTGACGGTTGTCATTGACCAAGAAGGACTGCAGGCAGGAAGCACCGACTTTGAAGACTGGGGTCCTAGGCACAGTCCTGTACCCAAACAACACATGAGGCATGCAGGACATTCCCCGAGAAGACTAATATATTGGTAACAGTAAAACCTATTAAAACTATTACAAATATTCCAACAGTTCAAACCATTTCCAGGCTAGATTATTCTTATTTTGTAGACTGAAGCTGAAGAAGCAGACACTAAAAGATTCCAATCTGGATCATGTGGCAGTGAGAAGGAACTCATGTCAATTCCAATTCTGATGATTCCCCAGCCTTACCTTGGAGGAGGGATGGAATTCTACAGCTTGTCCATGTACAACACCACTCTACCAACCGCTGCATCATCTCTTGCCTGCTGGGTCAGTGTGTAGTGGGCAGCAAAGGTATGCACATCACTGCCTTGCATATGTCCATGATGGGAACATGTGCCAGGAACGTCATTGAGAACGCCTGGGCCCGTGCAGAGTGGGAACCAGCATGGATTTCTTTTAGTTGACCAAGAGGCCGAGATTGGTAAAGGTTGAGGGAACTACTTTGAGGTAGGCGAGGACTTCCTGTTGGGAGTGGTGTCTCAACAGCCAGTCGTCCAGATAGGGGAACACCTGGATGCGTTGCTTTCTCAGGAAGGCCACTATGACTGCTAAACACTTTGTGAAAAGCTGAGGTGCTGCCGAGAGGCCGAAGGGAAGGACTGCGAATTGGAGGTGTCTTTGTCCGACCATGAATCAAAGAAAGTGTCTGTGGTGCGTCAGAATTGCAATATGAAAATAGGCGCCCCTTAGGTCAAGGGCAGCATACCAGTCTCCCGGATCCAGAGATGGGATGATAGAAGCTAGGGAGACCAATCGGAATTTTAACTTGCGAAGAAATTTGTTTAGCCCTCGAAGATCCAGGTGTAGTACTAAAAGGTGAATTTATACCATAGAATTGCTTCAAACAATGGAATATTCATTGACAAAAATACTATGCTCGTTCATTCATTTGTAACTCCATATTGTAACCAAAACTCCATTTGGAATGGTTTACTTCATTTTGTATTGCTCAGCCTAAGTTTTGCTGAAACTTCGTTTAGATGTGTGAACTTAGTTTGGATGTGCAAATATGGGGTGTGTGTGTAATGGGATCAGTCTCAAATGCCAGGCTGTTCTGATGACAAACTGCCCGCACCACCTTAATGGCTGAAGAACAATGCAGACAAACCTTTCAAAAGCAAGAAGAATCTACCCTAGAAAGAAAGGGACAAAAAGCCCCATTACGAACAAGATCAAAATCAAAGTCACATCTGCCATTAACTGATGACTCTCATGATCACACAGTACCCTGAAGCAGATGGACATAGCAAGGTCCATGGATAAAAGATATAAAAGATGGGTGAGATGGCATAGCTTTGGGTAATATACTGCACAGCACCCAAGAGCACTGGTACACAGCTGTGTGCCCAACAGAGACCCCACTCTTCCTCATGCCCAGCTTCACTGGCCTGGTAGCCGCCATGAGCTGTGTACACCAGCCACGAACTCAAGCTACGATCACAAGCAACAATATGGACTGCTAACTATACATGACCAACAGCAGAACATCTGGGATGTGTGAGAACATGTGTGTGTTTGTGTGTACAGTTACAAGATATTAGCTCTTAACATGATTGTGTTTCTCTAATAACAATGTGGCATATTCCCTTGTCTTTCTGCTAGTTTTTCTTTTTAAGTACAACACAGGATGAGTCGCAATCCACCCTTCGCTTTCAGGATTAGAAAGTATGGGAATAGAAGCCCTTCCCGCTCCAGTTTTCTGGCACCTCCTGAACTACCCCCATGAGGAGGACAGCCTGCACCTCGGTGTCGAGTAGATGCTCATGAGAGGGGTCCCTAAAGAAGGACAGGGAAGGGGAAGTCAGGCGGGAAATGGGTAAAGACGACAACTGGAACGAGTACCCCGACTTCACTGTGCGCAGGACTCACTGGTCCTAAGTGATGATGGACCATGCACGGTAAAATTGACCTAATCTGTCTCCAAAGAGGGGGGTTAATGGATCCGGGCAAACTCACAAATGTTTTTCTTGGGACCCAGCTGGCTGAGTGGATAGTTCTTCGACTGTCCCGAGGACCTCTGACCTGAGCAATGGCTGTTGCGGATTCCCCGTCGGGAGGAGTCCACCCTGGGCTGGTAATAGCGAGATGGTGGCTGGGAACGGAATGGGCGTCTCTGGGTATGCAGACCTAGGGACTTGAGCATGGCATGGGAGTCCTTCAGAGTCTGGAGTTTAGCATCTGTCTGAGGCAAGAAAAGATCCTGGCCTTCAAAGGTTAAGTCCTGAATTGTCATCTGGACTTCGTGGGGCAAGCCAGAGGCCTGGAGCCATGAGCTCCATCTCGTTGTGATACCTGACGCCATAGCTCTGGTAGCAGCGTCCACCGCATCCAACACTGACTGAAGTAGAGCCCTTGACACAACCTTGCCCTCTGTCCATTGCCATGAGGTTGGATCTCGAGTCCTGTAGCACCATTGCTGTAAATTTTTCCATGGCCATCCAAGAGTTAAATGCATACCGGCTGAGAATAGCTTGTTGGTTTGCTATTCTCAACTGTAGGAGCCCAGTCAAATAAATCTTTCTCCCAAACAAATCCAGTCTTTTTGTGTCCTTTGATTTGGGAGTGGGGTCTTGGTGGCCTTGTTGTTCTTTTTCGTTGGCTGCTGCTGCTACCACTAATGAACCGGGCGACGAGTGCATGTAAAAATGTTTATGCCCCTTTGACAGGACAAAGTATTTTCTCTCTATCCTTTTGGCAGTGGGTGGGATAGAGGCCACGGTGTGCCAGAGGGTCTTAGTGGTTTCCCTTATAGTTTTAATCAGAGAGAGTGCCACCTTGAATGGTCCTTCTGATGTCAAAGTGTCCACCATAGGATCTGCATTCTCTACTACCTCCTCTGCCTTCAGACTCATGTTCCTTGCTACTCTTCTGAGTAGCTCCTGGTGGGCCCTGCTATCATCAGGGAGAGGTGTGGGTCTGACTCCTGCTACTGCCTCATCGGATGGTGATGAGGACAACTCTCCCTGGGCCTCCTCTGGGATTTGAGGGTCCGCTAGGCGAATAGCTCTTAATGCAGGAGCTGTTAAAGCAGGACGAGTGAGGGTCATGCCTGCACATAAACTTGTTGCAGGAGTGGCAGGTTTTGAAGCCAGGCATGCCCTGGCCTCTGAGCCTGGGGAACCCCCAAGATCAATCTCCTAGTTATTGTTCTACCTAAGCACTACTATGAATAATAACAGAGACCGTCAGGGCAGTAAGAAGGAACTGGAGAAGGAAAGGGTTGGCTGAGCGATATATAGAGGGCTGCAGGGCGCCCTTGGTGGCCACAGCCTACCCTGCGGGTAGTCTAAGGGAAAACTTTCTGGCGATCCGTGCATGAAGCACGTGCACACCTGAGTTGGAATGTACATGAGCAATCACTCGAAAAAGAAAGTGACTCGGCAGTGCTGAGCGAATGCCTTTCCAAGAGGATATGAAAAAAAAGAGTAATCTTCCCCCACTTTTTGCCAGGTCAATTGAATCCTAGAAAGACAAAATTCCTGTAGCGACATCAGCTAGAGGAAGCCACCTTCAGCATCTTCTCATGTGTAACTCAATGATGCTGCAGTTATGATGTTTTGTGCCGGTGTGGGCGGTGCCTGCAAGGGTAACGGCACTGGTATCTGCGGTGCCGATGGATGTGATAGCAGTTCCATAACAGTTACCGGTGCTGGTTATGTTTTTGTTCCAAGGCTGTATACGATCTTTTTTTGTGCCTGGCAGTCTGCATACCAGAGGAACCCACAACCTCTTTGGTACATGAAGTTTTTGGTGATTCAGAGGGAGCCCTCCTCTTTTTCACAGAATTGAGTGGTGGAGTCAACTGCCTCTTCGTTGTTTGATGTTTCAGTGAGGCTCTCTTTCCCTGGCCAGGGTCAGATGCTGGCCTGAGGGATTTTTCCATCGGGAGTAATTTGAGATGCAAGTCTCTATCACGTCTCACTCTGGAGCTCAAGTTACGGCAGTCTGGGTACTTTTGGGATATATGTTCTTCTCCCAAACACTTAATGCAGACAGAATGGCTGTCTGAGGCTGGCATGGCATCGTGGCATTTTCCACATCTTTTGAAGCCAGGAATTCCTGGCATCATTAGAAGGTAGAAAAAAAAAAAAAATGGGTGGGAAAGAGATTTTTTTTTTTTTTTAATGGAAAAAGGTAGGGGAAGGAAAGAATCAGGTAATACTGAGGAAAGGAGTAACAAATTTTAAGAAATATCAATAACTTTTGAGGTAAAGGTGAGTAGACGAGGGACAGAATATCGCTATGTCTGCAACCAGCAACAGTAGAGAAGGAACTGAGGCAGTTGGAGCTGCACGTGCTCTAAAATGACAGAGAGACACCACGAGACTGCCACGTTGCACGCCCGGCTGCAGCGAGTACTAGAAAAAAAATCTCTGATCTGTGATGCGGGAACACGCCAACATCTTCGATGGAGCACCCACGGGGATACTCCTCGAAGGAGAAAGTCCCAATCTTATTAGTCTCTCCTCCTCTGAAAGCTGTTCCATATCCCAAATCATTTTTCTTGCCCTTCTCTGTACCTATCTGATTCATCTTTTTTGAGATGGGGCAACCAAATCTGCATGCAGAATTCAAGACATGGATGTGCCATGGATTTATAAAGAGGCAACATATTTTCTGTCTTATCATCTATCCCTTTCCTAATGATTCCCAACATCCTGTTAACCTGCAGCAGCAGTCAAAAAAGCTAAGTGGATGTTTTTGGAGAATGATCCACAATGATTCCAAGATCTTTCTTGAGTGGTAACAGCTAATTCAGACCCCATCATTTTGTATGTATAATTGAGATTACAATTTTCAATGTGCGTTACTTAGCATTTATCAAAACTGAATGTCACCTGCCATTTTGTTGCCCAGTCACCCAGTTCTGTGAGATTCCTCTGTAACTCTTTGCAGTCTGCTTTGGACTTAACTATCTTGAGTAATTTCACACTGTGGCAAAATTTGCAGACCTCACTGTTTACCCCTTTTTGTAGATAATTTATGACTATATTAAACAGTAACTGTCCCAGTCCAGACCCTTGCGGGACACCAATTACCTCTCTCAATTCCAAAAGCCTGATAATGCATTCCTACCCTTCGTTTCCTGTTAACCAATTGTTGATCCATGAGAGGACCCTCCCTCTTATCCCATGGTAGCAACTCAGGTGGGATATGATAGAGGTCTATAAAATCATGACTGTTGTGGGGAAAGTGAAAAAGGAAGTGTTATTTACCCTTTCGCATAACAAAAGAACCAGGAATCGCCCAAAAAATTAATAAGCAGCAGGTTTAAAACATACAAAAGGAAGCACTTCTTCACACGATGCACAGTCAACCTGGGAAAATTGTTGTGGCCAGAGGATGGTGTGAAGGCCAAGATTATAAGAGAAAAAAGAATTAGGTATGTTGCTGGAAGGTCCACCAGTGGCTGTTAGCCAAGATGGTCAGGGACTCAACCCCATGCTCTGGGAGTCCCTAGCCTCTGACTGCCAGAAGCTGGAAGTGGACAACAGGGGATGGATCGCTCAATTGCCCTGCTCCGTTCATGGCCCTGAAGCCCCTGGCACTGGCTACTGTCAGAAGACAGGATACTGGGCTATATGAACCCAGTATGGCCATTCCTATGTTCTTATGACCTGGACAGTCACTAACTGAAGGGAGGCACATAGGGGTGGCAGGTCTGTTTCTTCCCCCGTGTCTGTGGATCCCAGGCTCCTGGTCCGAGACATCTCTCTGCTGCGGAGCTCTCTGTCCCAAAGCACCCAGGGCTATTTTCTGCTGCTGTTGGAGGCACACAAGGCTCTTTGAATGGGAGAGCGGCTAGCCTCTTGCTGCTCTGTCAGCCCCCATCCCACAGCACATGCACAGACTTGGTCCCAAGATGGAAGCTGGGTGACATACAGAGGAGAGAGGCTGGACACAAAGAGTCCAGAGGTGCTAAAAGCAGCATTTACCTTCCTGCCAGGGAGCTCAGTGAAGGAGAGGAGAGAACCAAGAGAAGACAATGAATATATCAACATGATGGGGTGGGGTGACTGCCTTAGACTGCTGGTGCTGCAGCACGTCCCAGTGTAGCAGAGCCAGAAGCAAAGGAGAGAGGGGCAACAGAGCAGGTAAGCTACAGGTGGGCAGCAGGAAACAAACTGGCCTCTCATCCTCCTCCAGATACTCTGCACTTGGGCAGACCAACAAGGACCTCTGACCCTCCTCCCTATACCTTTGGGCCAACCCCTCAGGGCTCACAGCTCCACAGCCAGGCCACAAAATGGGCGGTGCTGCAGCTGACTTCTTGGCAGGAGAGGTGTGGGCCATCTCCACTCAGCGGGGCTAAGGAGCTAGTGTTCTCTCCTGACTGATGCCAGGAAAGGAGAGGCCCAGCTGTCACTGAGAGAGGCAGCTGCTCTGGGGAAACCCATGCCCATCACAAGGGACAGCGTGGCACGCTGAGTGACTGGCATCATGGCCTCATTAGCCAATTAACACCACCTGCCGGGACAGGGCTTGCAGTGCAGCCAGCAAGACCTGCCACTCCCCCTCCAAATGCCTCTCTCACCTTGGAGTAAATGGTGACATTGATCCAGGCGAGGCGGCGACTCAAGTGGTTGAGTTTCTCTGAGAAAACCTTCTGGCTTTTCACCAGCTCCTCATAGATATCTCTCCTCTGAAAAGGAACACAGTGGGTGTGAGAGGAGAAGATGTCCCTCCCCAACAAGCCTAGAAGAGGGTCCCATCTCCTCTGGTCCACAGGGAAAGTAAGGCAAGGGCTCGAGTAGCCGGAGTCCTGCACTGCCCAGCCAACGGGTTAGGGGGTAAAAGCCAGAAGCAGAATGACGCCCAGGTGGGATTCAGCCCTGCCCTGAGAAGCAGGAACCCGGGAACCTTGGCCAAGTATTAACCCCTTGGTGGCCAGGTACTTTCCAAATCACCAGATTTTGCTAGGAATGGTCAGACCGAGTTACCCTCCACCTGCAGGAGCAGACAGAGGAGCCCTGAATCTGCTCTGGGCAATTCTTGTCTGGTTTCTTGGTGGCTGCCCTTCCACAGAGCCCCTACTGCTGCATCCTGGTTTGAAGGGTCTATTACATGGGCTGGATTTGGAGGGTGATTTTATTCGCTACCCTGGGGATAGAAAACCAGCCTTGTGCACTGCCCCATGAAGCAGGCCCCCCACCAAACAGGCTTCTGCAGGAGCCAGAACCAAACCTGTCTGCAAGCCCCAGAGAGGTAAAGGGTCCCCTCCTACTCCCCCCACCCCGCTGCCTGTTTAACATGCTTGCAGCCTGGACTGATGGACAGCACAGTGCACACACCCCTCCTTCCTAATGCCATTACCAGAGAAAATGAGGAGAGGTGACACCCTGTTATCAGCCAGCTATCTCTGGACCACCATGTGCTTCTCGGTCCAGCCCCCGGCATGGGTATCCTCTGGCATAAAAGAGCTCTTTACCACTGGGCTCTGAGAAGGCTTAACAATGGATGGTGGGGGGCTACTGGGGCTCTTACCCTCTTTGGACATCGGCTGATCTTCTCCTCAGTGTCCTTCAATGCCAGGGCATATTCGTTCACATCGTCAGACACCCCCACCATCTGAAAAACAAGCGGGGTTAGACAGATACCAGCACTTAGCTTTTCCAGCATGGTAAAGAGCAGCCAGGCGTTCAGCAGCCTGACCCCAGGGAGCAGCAAACCGTCCAGTATTGCAGCGCTCTGGCCCATTGGCTGGGCTGCTCTCAGCAGGTGGGGGGTAGGAGGGTGCTGAAGGCTGCAGCGATTCCTCTGCGCCAAACTCAGTCACTTGTTTAACTGCAGCAAAGGCTAACTGAACAAAACAATACCAGGGCTAGCTTGTAACCCACCCTCCAGAACGTGGGCAGCGAGCTCTGCGCTCTCCTGGTCTGAGCGCAGCTGTCCAGATCTCAACATGCCCTGAGCTGCTAAGGTGACCAGCCAGCTGGGCCAGCAGCCGTGTATCCTAGCCCCCCCCCCCCCTCCCCCGACCAGCTGGTCAGTCACTCAGCTCCCACTCTCTGGGAAAAGATCCAGAACTGCTCCCAGCCTGTCTGCCTAGCATGGGGGCAGCTGCAATCCCCGGTGACACCAAAGTATAACAAATGCTGCTGTCCCAGGTTCCGCAGGCCCTGTTGGAGACCCAGGCATCCCTCAGGGTCACGCCTGTCACGGCTGTTACCCTGGGGTGAGTGCAGCAACAAGAGACACAGGGGGTGCTTCACACAGAGACGAGCATCGGCCCAGGGCCCAATGGGCACAAGGGAGCTGGCTTGCTGTGCGGACTGGGCGGCTGGCACACAGGTAGGGAAACACAATGAAGGCTGGGACCACCTCCACAATGGGTCCTGCTCACCTTTCCAAGTTGCTGGTGGACGCTGAGGTTGTACATCATCACTATGCCATCCAGGATCTCCAGAAGGGAGTTCTCAGTTATGGGCTGCTCCAGCTCCTCAGGGGGGCGCCCCAGTAACAGACCCTCATTCCCATGGCTGCCTTCGACTGCAGCCCAGCCACGAGACAGAAGAAAGATTCTCAGCAGCGTGTCCAAGCATCGCCCACGGCGTGTTGTGTTCTCAGGGATGCTCTCCACACCAGCCCTTCCCCAGCCCTCAGCTCCTCCCTGCACACACAGTGGCCTCACAGAAGAGCCATGCTTGCTCTCAGAGGGCAAGTAGCACTCCTCTCTGACATGCTACTTTAGATCTGCCCCATGCACAGCCTATCTCCACAGGCCCGGACCCAAGAGGAAAGCACAAGGCAGAACGCACAGTGAGAAGAGGGGAGTGCATGCTGGGAATGGGCTGGGCACAGCCAGGGCATTCTAGGCACAACCCTACAGATGCAAACCCAGCGGCCTCTCAATGCGAGGCCAAAATCCTTCACCATGAGAAGGGCCCAGAATCCACCCGCAGGTCCACATTATGGACTGCAGGTCAGCAGTGCCCAGTGTGCCACCTGGACTCTAACTTGTCCCCACATCCCACCTCACCTCTGCCATAGCAATCGCTCAGCTAGGATCAAGACTGAAGGCACTGATCCATTCTCCAGGGAGTAGTTGGGCCTTTTCCTTTCGCTGCTTCCTCCTCATACCTGGCAACCATGCCACAGGAACTACTCACTGTCCTCCTCTGTGCGCTGCTCCACATTCAGCGTGCGCGCTTTCATCTTCTCCAGTGCACCCAGGGGCCGCCGCGGGTTCATGAGGCTGACGGCTGCTGTGCTGAGGAAGCGGTTGGCACGGCCCAGGGTGGGCGAGCTGAGCCAGCTGGGCCTGGAAAGGGCACTGCCGATGGCCAGTGCTGCAATGGGACGCTGAGACGGAGCAGATCAGAAACCTCAGCAACTCCCGTCAGCAGACAGTACTGACTCGGCGCACTCCATCTCCAGTGGTTGTACCCAGAGCTGCCCTGGCTTCTCATGGGTAACATGACAGCGACCTCAGCTCACTCACTCCCTCCCTCCCCACCATGGCTGGGCAGGACTAAGGGGAGCAAGAGCTAGGCATTGCTTTTGCAAGCGCTTCTCTGATGGGGGCAGCCCTTGAACACTGGAACAGCCAGGTCCACCTGGCAGGAATGGGAGGTGTAGGGCCAAGTCCACTCTCTTCCCCAACACCAGGCTTCTCCAGCCACTGCACGGGGGGCTCCCCACCCTCAAGGCTCACCTGGGCTGTGGATGTGGCCGACTCCTCATCCTCATCCAGGTCGTCCATGGTCACAGCCTGCAGCTCCGCAGGGTCAATCACAATATTTGCCTTCAAAACCAGGTCATCTGCATGAAAGGAGCCATGGGGTCAGGGTCTGCTGTGGACACGCTCCCTTCCTCGAGCAGTCCGGAGCACAGTCAGCTCCAGTGGGATCAGGGGATGCCATCCCTTGTGGAGTGAAAGCACTCTGGTCCCCTAGCTCTCATCTCCCCCCTTCTCTGCACTCACTCAGAAGCCCATATGCGCCTCCTCAAACCTTCCTCTCTGCTACTCCCTGCAGGCCTAGTGCTATCCATGAGAGCTCATGGCCACGCCCTGCATATGTCAGCCCTATCCCAGTCAGAAGCAGGGCTGGCACTGTTGTCACAGGTTGCTGGCACAACCCCCGCCAATGGCGACTCTGCAGAAAAGACGGTTTCTTACCTGTAACGGGTGTTCTTCAAGAGGTGTTGCTCATGCCCATTCCAAATCAGGTGTGTGCGCGCCATGTGCACAATTTGTCGGAGATTTTCCCCCAGCGGTACCGTCATGTCAATGCAGATGTCCCCTGGAGTGGCGCCTCCATGGCGCCGCATATATAGCCCTGCCGACCCATCGACCCTCCAGTTCCTTCTTGCCGTCTGCACCAACAAGAGAGGCCAGTGGGTGGGTTTTGGAAAGGGCATGAGCAATACCTCTCGAAGAAACTTTATTACTTTCTTTTCTTCTTCAAGTGCTTGCTCATGCTGACTCCAAATCAGGTGACTTCCAAGCTGGCCTGTGGATGGTGGGGTCGGAGCTCCCTATAAGACTGGCTGGAGAACTGCCCTCCTGCATGCTGCATCATCCCTTGCTTCTTAAGTGATGGTGTAATGTGAGGTGAACATGTGTACAGGTGACCACATTGCCGCTCTGCAAATTTCCTGGATAGGCATGTGTGCTAAGAAGGTGGCTGATGAGGCCTGGGCCTTCATGGAATGCGCTGTTAAGGCAGGGGCTGGTTTTTCTGCCAGGCTGTAGCACGTACGTACACAAGGAGATCCAAGAGGAAATCCTCTGCAACAAGACTGGCATTGGCTCTTATTTTCTCTGCTATGGCTTCGAACAGCTGTGTTGACTTATGGAAGGGTCTAGTCCTAGCAATATAGTAAGCACAGGCCCTCCTAAAGTTCAACAAGTGGAGTGCCCTCACCTTGGAGCTGTGATGAGGCTTGGGGAAGAACACCAGGAGAAAAGGAAGGTTGCTCACCTTGGTGTCGTAACTGGAGTTCTCCGAGATGTGTGTCCTCGTGGGTGCTCCACTGTAGGTGTGCACGGCCGTGCACACCACGGATCGGCGATGTCCCTAGCTATACTCGCCAGGGTCTTGCGGCCAGTTTTGGCGCCCTGCAACGGTCGTGCAACCCAAGCCTCCCTCGGTTCCCTCTCTAACCGTGAGCGAGAGAATTTTGCCCAAAGAAGAGAGGGGAGGAGGAAGGGTAGTGGAGCACCCACAGGGACACACATCTCGGAGAACTCCAGTTACTACACCAAGGTGAGCAACCTTCCTTTCTCCTCCGAGTAGTGTCCCCGTGGGTGCTCCACTGTAGGTGACTCTCCTAGCTGTGCCCTAGTTGGAAGGAGGGCCTTCTGAGGAGGTAATTTGTATAGAAGAGAGAACTGATCTGCCTACTGAAGCATCCTGTTTTGTTGCTGTGTCAATAGAGTAATGCTTTATAAAGGTATGGGGCAATGACCAAATGGCCGCCTTACATATCTCGTCTATTGGGACATTTTGAAGGAAGGCTGTGTTTGTAGACACTGCCCTTGTGGAGTGAGCTGTGATATGTTGTGGTAATGGTGCTCCCGAAAGTTGGTAGCAGGTCCTTATGCAGTTGACAATTATTGTTGAGATTCTACGTTTAGAGATAGGTGAGCCCTTATTTCTTTCTGCTATGGAGACAAAGAGTCTATTTGTATTTCTAAATGTTTTTGTTCTTTCCAGGTAAAAAGCCAGTGCACGACGGACGTCGAGGGTGTGAAGGACGGTATCTTCTAAGCTCGAGTGAGGTTTTGGACAGAATACAGGTAAGTGTATGGTTTGATCATTATGGATGGGTGAGGATCTCTTTGGTAAGAACCTTGGGTGGGGTCGCAGGCAGACTTTATCTTTATGAAAAATTGTATACGGGGGGTCTGCCATTAATGCTGCTATTTCTCTCACTCGTCTGGCGGAGGTGATCGCTACTAGGAAGACCACTTTCATTGTCAGATTGCACCAGTGGTGCATTAGCCAGGGATTGAAACGGTGGTTTTGTAAGGGACCTTAAGACCAGAGGGAAGTCCCATGCTGGATTGGGGGTGTGGATCTCCGGGTATAGGTTTTTGATTCCCGTCAAGAATCTCTTAATGATGGGGTGAGAGAATACTGAAGTGTCTTGTATGTGATTGTGGAACGTGGCAATGGCTGCTACGTGCACTTTTATCGAGTTGAGTGCCAGTCCTGTTTGTTTCAAATGTAGGAGATAGTCTAGTATGACTTGGACAGGTGCTGAATATGGAGAGTTTCGTGATGCAGCGCACCACCTGGAGAATCTGTCCCATTTGAGCAGGTAACTCCTGCGGGTAGATGGTTTTCTGCTATTTAATAGGATGTGTCTGAGTTGGAGCAGAGTAGCTCTTGGCCTTGGAACCAGATATTCTCCAAGCCTTCAGGTTCAGGCGTTCGGGATTTGGGTGTAAGACTCTCCCTTCATCTTGGGACAACAGTGTTGGATGAAGAGTTAGGGGAATTGGAGTTGTGCGCAGCATTTGTATTAGTAGAGAGTACCATGGCTGTCTGGGCCATGCAGGGGCAATGAGAATCATTTCGGTTTGGTCCAGCTTCACTTTGAGTAAGGTCTTGAAAATCAGCGGAATTGGTGGGAATGCGTACACGTAAATGCAGGTCCAAGGGATGAGAAATGCGTCCCCTTTGGAGTTTTTCCCAATACCGGCTCGTGAACAGTATATGTGGCACTTGAGGTTTTGGTAGGTAGCAAAAAAGATCTAGTGAGGGGTGACCCCATAACATGAAAATTTTGTTGATGATGGGAGTATGGATCTCCCACTCGTGAGCATCGGTGAAGCGTCTGCTGAGAGAGTCCGCTGTTGTGTTTAGGATTCCGAGTAAGTATGTAGCTGCAATTGTTATATTGTTTTTGATGCACCAGTGCCATAGTTTTGTGGCCTCTGCGCACAGGGAGTTCGATCTGGCTCCTCCCTGTCTGTTGACGTAAAACATACAAGCTGTGTTGTCTGTCATGATTTTTGTATGTTTGTACATCAGCTGGTCCTGGAACTGGGCGCATGCCTTGCGAACTGCACGAAGCTCCAGTAAGTTTATGTGTAGGAAGGATTCTTGCTTGGTCCATCTTCCTTGTGTGATGAGGTTTAGGGTTGGTATGTGCGCTCCCCATCCCAAAAGGGAGGCATCTGTGCACATTAGGATTGTTGGGGGTTGTTGTATAAACGGTATGCCCCTGCAGAGGTTGTGTGGTGTTATCCACCATTGTAATGACTGTTTGATCTGCAAAGGCAGAGATATTTGCCGATTGGGGTTGTCCTTGTGTGATTTGTATAATTTCCGGATACACATTTGGAGAGGTCTCATATGCAGACGTGCGTGTTGGACAACGGCTGTTGTTGAGGCCATGTGACCTAACAGCTGAATGCATGCTACGATTGTTGTGGTCAGTGCTGTCTGTATAGTTTTTACTAGGTTCTCTATGTTCTGAGCCCTCTGTTGTGGCAAGAAGGCCTTCCCTAGTGTTGAATCTATGCGGGCACCAATGAATGTTATGGTTTGGGTGGGTATAAAGGTGGACTTTTTTTCATTTATCTGTAGACCAAGGCTCTTGAAAACTTGTATTGTGGTTTGAACTGCCCACATGGTTTGTTCCCTGGATGGGGACTTTATGAGACAATCGTCGAGGTATGGAAAAATTGTGACTCCTCGTGTATGACGGTGGGCGGTGACGATTGCTAATATTTTGCAAAAAACTCTGGGTGCCGTTGAAAGGCCAAATGTCAGATCAGCGTACTGGAAATGTTCGGTGCCTATGACGAACCTTAGGTATCTTCGATGTGCTGGATGGATTGTAACATGAAAATATGCATCCTGAAGGTCAAGGGCTGCGAACCGGTCGTTTCTGTCCAATGATGGTATTATGGTTGTGAGGGTTACCATTTTGAATTTTTGTTGCTTGACAAATTTGTTCAGCCTCCTTAAATCTAGGATTGGTCTCCAACCACCTGTTTTTTTCTCTGTGAGGAAGTACGGTGAGTACATCCCCTTCCTCCTGTGTTCTGGTGGGACCCTTTCTATTGCTCCCAGATGTAGGAGGTGTAATGCCTCCTGGTAGAGGATTGGTTCGTGAGAGGTGTCCCTGAAAAGGAACAGGGAAGGGTAATGTAGTATGGGTTTTATCACGAAAGAGATGGTATATCCTATTTTGATGATTTGTAGGACCCATTTGTCTGATGTGATTGTGGTCCATTGTGGATAGAAATTTCTGAGGCAGAGCTGGTAACGCTGACTTATGGTTGGTAACTGAGAAGCACTGGGTTTGTTGCAACCCCTCGGCTTGAACATCAAAATTGGGGTTTGTTCGGGGTGGTTTGTGGTGCTGGAGGTTGGTTTGATAGTTGTCTCCTGCGCTGGGGATGTTGGCGGTTTCTGAAGGTGAAGGAGTCTTGCCTTCTGTATTGTTGTCTATGCTGAAATTGTGTTTGATAGTAGAACTGGTAGCGTGGAGTGTATGGTTGGTATTGTAATGGCTTCCTTTTTGGTGGTTGTGGGTAGATACCAAACGTCCGTAAGGTAGCACGTGAGTCTTTCGACATGTGCATCATGTCGTCTGTGTTCTCTGCGAAGAGTTTCTTCCGATCGAAGGGCAGGTCCTCTATCGTTGATTGTAAGGGCTTCGGTAGGTCTGCTGAGTGGAGCCATGAGGCTCTGCGCATGACAATGCCCGTTGCCATAATTCTTGAAGAGGTGTCCGCGACAACCTGTGCTGTCTGGAGAGCTGTTCTAGAAATCAGTTGGCCTTCTTTTATGATTGCGTGGAACTGTATCTGTTTTTCTTTTGGTATGAACTCGATGAAATCTGCAAGTTTTAAATACAGTAGAACCTGGATTATCCGGTCTTCAATTAACCGTGCATTCGGTTATCCGGGATCGCCTTAAAAAAAAACAAAAAAACTGCTAGACATCACAAGACCGCCAAGATTTTGCCGCCAAGAATTCCAACTACAGGAATGTACACTACGTGTGTCACAGCTTAAGTTTTCTTTGTCGAAAAGATTGTGTATGGGTCGCACCGTCCGTGTAGGCGACGCCTTGTTCCGAGTTCATTCAGTTGGCGTCCACACCTCGAGGTTAGAAAGCGACTTCGCGTAAGTTCGTGCCGAAATGTCGGGGTCCGGTGCAGGAGTGAAAAGAAAAAGAGTTGTTTTGTCAATTGCTACGAAACTGCAAATTGTTGAACGTGCCGAAAAGGGGGAATCAATTGCTAAGCTTTCATCAGAATTTAACATCGGAAATCAAACAGTGCGTGATATTGTTCGGAAGAAAGATGAGCTCTACAAGTTCGTAACTTCATCCGATACATTTAATGGGACGAGTGCGCGCAAGACAACAAAGGGTTCAAAATTTGACAATCTGGATAGAGCTGTGTTTGAATGGTTCAAGCAAAAACGCGCCGAGGGATGTCCTGTATCCGGGCCATTGCTGCTCGAAAAAGCGAAATGGTTTCACAGTGAGATGAAGATTCCTGAACCATTTGCTGCGTCTCAAGGATGGCTGCAATGTTTCAAATCTCGCCACAGAATTAGACAGTTGGATATCCAAGGTGAGAAACTAAGCGGTGATTCTGACGCTTCAGCTCTCTACGTAACGGAATTTAAACGACTTGTCGAGGCTCATGATCTCTCACCTCACCAACTTTATAATGCTGACGAGACTGGTTTGTACTGGAAGGCTCTGCCGTCAAAAACGCTCGTATCAAAAGAAGAAAAGTCTGCTCCAGGCCACAAGTCCAGTAAGGAACGAATAACAGTGCTAGCATGCGCTAACGCTAGTGGTTCGCACAAATTGAAACTCGTATGCATTGGAAGGTCTAAGAATCCACGATCATTTAAGGGAACACAAATGCGCAATTTTCCTGTCCTTTACTACAATCAGACCAAAGCATGGATGAACAGAGAGATTTTTAAAGATTGGTTTTTTTAAGCATTTTGTTCCTGCTGTTCGAGACCATCTACGCTCCAAAAATTTGCCACAAAGAGCTGTGTTACTGTTGGACAACACAACACACCTTCCCATCCTAACGAAAATGTCCTGAAAACAAGCGATGGCCAGATTTTTGTCGCATATCTTCCTCCAAACGTGACGTCGCTTAAGCAACCTATGGACCAGGGCGTCTTAGAAGCATTCAAGCGTCGTTACAGGAAATCTTTACTCCGTTCAGTCTTGGAAGAAGACGGATATCTCCGTGATTTTACAAGAAATGGACAATTAAGGACGCAATTTTCTCATGTTTAGAGAGTTGGGATGATGTGCCGAACTTAACCTTTCAAAAGTCATGGCGAAAATTGTTCCCTGATGTGATGGAAAGTGTTGAAAACGTCAATGACAGTGAAAGCCAAGAAATAACAGCGGCATCGCTTTTGGAGGAAATTCAAAATGTAAATGGATTTGAAGACATCGACAGAGAAAACATCGAAGAATGGCTACTCTTTGATAATGATCAGCCTGGATATCAAGTGAAAGACGATGACGCCATTGCTGTGGAAGCGAAGTCAAGGGCGGAATTGCCAGAAGAAAGCGACGATGACGCGGTTGAAGACGAACCTTCAGAAAAGAAAGTTTCGGTTGCAGAAGCGCTAAATTGTGCCAAAACATTGCTAGACTTTCTTGAGCAGGAAGCGGATTCAAATTTTAATGACATCCTAACACTTCGCAAACTCCGCACGTCAATAAAATTGAAGCGCTCCAAGAACACAAAGCAGCGTCTCCTGTCTGATTTTTTCAAGAAAACTTCATAAACAACACAAGAAAGGTAAGAATTTCACTGTACAGCACCTATTCTAGCATTTGCAAATTTTTAGAATTATTTTCGATTATCCGTGAGTTTTGATTATCCGGATGACGGGCGCCGGTCATTAACCCAGATAATCGAGGTTCTACTGTAGTTATCATAGTCATAGTTTGCTAATAAAGCTGAGTAATTAGAAATTCTCAGTAGGAGGGTAGATGATGTATATTGTCTTCTTGCCAACGAGGTCAAGTCTCTTGTCATCCTTGTCGTGGGGTGCTGACTTATTGAAAGGTTGTTTGCCCCTGTGATTAGCCGCTTCTACTACCATTTCATTTGCAAACATTTATCAGTGATAATTTATGTCTTCTTCCAAGCCACTATTGATAAAAATATTAAATAGCACAGGCCAAGAACAGACCCCCATGGATGGCACTGGAAACACACTGGCTCAATGATGATTCCTCATTAACACTAACATTTTGAGATCTATCAGTTAGCCAGTTTTTAATCCATTTACCATGTGCCATGTTAATTTTGTACTGTTCTAGATTATTTTTTTAAATTAAAATTTCTTATGGTACCAAGTCAAACATCTTACCCAAGTCCAAGTACATTACATCAACACTAGTATATTTATCAAACTTTTAATCTCATCAAAAAGGGATATCTTATGTTCCATAAACCCATGTTGATCTGCATTAATTATATTGCCCTCCTTTAATTCTTTATTAATTGAGTCCCATAACAGCTGCTCCATTCTCTTGCCAGGAATTGATATCAGACTGTCAGGCCTATAATTACCCATGTCATTCTACTTAACCTTTTTGAAAATTGGCACATTAGTCTTCTTTCAGTCTTCTAATCTAGAACTTCTCCAGTACTCCAAGACTTAATGAAAATCAACATTAATGGTTCAGCAAGCTGCTCACCCAGATCTTTTTAAACTCTTGGATGCATTGACCTGCTGATTTTAAAATGTCTAACTTTAGTAGCTTCTAACTAACAACTTCCAGAGATGCTGGTGGCATGGAAAGTGTTATCCTCGCCATGGTCTCCTAATGCAAGTCAAAAAGATTTATGACCTTTTCTGCTTTATTATTGCTGCTGTAACCTGTGCGAGGACAGCCCGCTCCCTGAGTCCGAACACCAGCCTCTCCCTCCTCACAGATCCAGAAACCAACCCTTCCCACCACAGTTAGAGAGCTAGGACATGCTCATTACTGCTTAAGACATCACAGACTGTGCTGTCCCCAGCCACCTCCTTGACACAATGCACAATGCAGACTCAGGACGCCACACCACCCCAGAAAGCAAAGCCTTGTGCTCGAAGCAGGCGGCTAGCGATGTGACCCAGCACTCACCCTTCAGGGTCTTCTTGAGGTGAGACAGGAGTCCGCCAAGTCGCTGCAGGTCAAAGTAATCCACCTTCCCGTTATAGAAGAGCTGAGGAGGAACATATGCCTCTGGTGGGAAGGAGAAAGGGAGATTTATGGTGAGAGTCCCAGGTCTTGGCACAGCTCCCAGACAGCCCTGCAGATTTTTCAGTCTGCTTGCGCAGAGATTTCCAGAGTGGAGATACCTCACTTGAGTACAGAGATGGGGCGCTCAGATCCCACCAGCCACACACAGCTCCCCCGCCCTCGACAGCCTGCTCCTCTGGCAAGCAGGGCAGGCCTCCGCCTGGATCCTTGCTACACATTCCTGCCCCTGAACCACACAACTGGGTTCGCCTGTCCGATTGCAGGCTGGAACAGTACAGCACAGGACAGGAACAGTGAATGCTATTGCTAGAGGGGGCAAGGCCCCATTGGCCAGACAGTGCTGTTTGTCCAGCACTTCAGGGCTCTCTGACCATCTCATCCAACTCTCCTGGGAGGGCTGGTCTGCGTGGGGATCTCAGTGGCATAGCTAAGAGGCCACACTCAAACAGTGAGTGTGCATGGTAGAGCTCCCCGCTTGAGCACCAGCACTGTCCTACGTTAGCTATGTCTATCATGTCCTTGACACTGCCAAGCCCCAGATGTAAAGGTTCCCAGAGGAAGGGTCATTAAAGGCCAATGCTCCTGTACGGAGCTCAAGTGCCAGCCTTTTGAAGTGGCCAGGCCTCACCCAATTCCCACACCTAGCCAGCGGCCAGCATGTGGGAACTCCCCAAGAACTGCCCTGCTCCTGTGGCTGATTGCTGGAGGATGGCGAGGCCTTACCCTCACTGCTCAGTGCTGCAGGGTTCTTGGCCCTGTACCCATCCCAATAGCAACGCAAGGCGGAGATGAGCCGGTGCAGGAAGCAGACCATGTATTCTGGCGGGCACAGTACAGTCAGGTTCTGGAGGGGACAGTAGAGCAGACAATGAGGGGAGGCTCACACTGGGCAGACCTGCCATGTGGATCCAGTCATTCTGGGCTAGGAGCAGCAGTCTAATGCTGCAGGTAGCATGAAGCATCGGCCACAGAGTCCGGCCCAATGCACAGTGCCACCCCAGAAAGCAGCAGCAGCAGCCTCTCGCACAGCGCCACTTCCCTTGACATGATCGCTCGGAAGCATCATGAAATTGAGTGCTGGGCCAGCCTGTTAGCAGGCAAGCGTATGAACGCCAGCTGGACCTCTCAGTGGCAGAGTAGGCAAGCTCCTAATTAAGATAACATGCAGCGGGGAAGAGCGCAAATACCTAGCACAGAGTTGGCTTTGACCACCAGCATCAGAGACCTTCGGCAGCAAGTGATGCAGGCTGGCAGCTGGCATTCTCTGAAGCTGGGGCTGCACTGGCTTCCATCAGATCTCCCGCCTCGGCACTAGCTGTGGCCCAGCTCCACCACTCACCCTAGCACCCTGACAAGGTCCCTGCCGCCTTGTCCCCCAAGCAGCTCAGAACAGAGTTAGAAGCCCCATCCTCATTTGCGCTCCATACAACTACCAGGAGCAGAAGTGAACTGGGACCAGGGTGGCCGTTAAAGGCTGAGGCAGATACAGGCTGTGCCCCAAGATGACAACCACCCCTGCGCGCCGAGTCCTACAAGGGTAACAAACAGCCTCTTGCAGGATCGCACAAGCTTTGCATCCCTGACAGCAGCAGTTTCCTCAGTTCCCTCGAGTGAGCCCCACCTGGGCAGGTGAGCATGGGGCTGCAAAGGACTGTGGGACTGTGAGCATCATCAGGCTGTCTGCCGTTCCCCAGCACCGCCACTGCAGATCCACAGCACCCTTAGCGGCTGGATGCTCTCAGTGCCTGAGCGAGGGCAGAGTCCTATTCACTCTGTGAGATGCTAGCAATGGGGTCCTAAAGGGATGGGAGACTTAAACGAGGGCAAGTTACACATTTGGCTTCTTCCTTCCTGCTGCCCACCTGAACCCCAGCCCCTACCCCCCAATACTGCATACTAGCATGTGCAAGCCACATTCCCAAGGATAGCTCATCCAGCTGTTACAGTGGGCGGGAGCTGGCTCCCCTGAGTTCTACTGACTTGCCACGTGCACTGGTCAGTCCCTGCACCCTCCTGGCCTCAGCTGCAACAATTCTGCCCTGTTGGGCTGGGGGGGACAGTGCAGCCAGTTTACACTGGTGCAGAGCTTGGCCAGCCAGGCCAGAGCACTAGAGGGCAATGGGCCATTGCAGTTGTGCTGGCGCCGTGACTTACCCCTCGGTTGCTGGCATTTTCCTGGAGGAACTTGCGGAATTTGTTCAGGAAGATGTATCTGGAGGCTTCGCCCTGCCAGGAGGGAGAGTGGCTGGTGCTTATTTGTCAGCGAGAGTCCCCTGAGCTTTGGCACCTCGCTCACCTGGCACAAAATTAACCCGAGGCTCCACCCAGGCCTTGGGCAGGGCTCTCTGCTCCCAAGGCAACTTCCACCTTTGGGGAACTTGCTAGTCCGCATGCCCAGTGCACCCCATCTCCCTCCCAACTCCCCTTCTGGCCTGCAGCACAGAAGGCCACACTATTCCCACTGCAGACACACAGCTTGCTCCCATGGCGACATCCTGAGCACACGCACTCTGTCCCACCCCATGGAGCTGGTAAGCCACGCCAGCCTTGTTCTGTTGCCATCCATACAGCAATTTAACCAGCACAGATCAGCATTGCTAGATAACTTGAGTGAGGTTTCGCAGGGACCATGCCTGCCCACCTTCCTGCTGGTCTCATCAGCACCTCCTAGTGCGAGTGCACGTGGTTGGCTAGCCGGAGCCAGCGTGCCCAGCTAGCATGAACACAGTACACTATATGCACAGGCTGCTGGAGACACCACACCCCAGGGGTGGGGCTGACATTTACCTAGAATCCCAGCAAAGAAGGAAACAAGCACAAGGGAATCTCTCTGCTTTGTGGGCTAGACACCAAGTGCCAAAGGGCAGCCTGCAAGCAACTGATGGGGTGACAAAATGCAGCTCACACCTAACCTCTTGCCCCCCAAGTTTAACACAGAGCCCAGGGTGCCAAGCCACCTGCCTGCACCAATCAACACAACGCCCACCAGGAGTTGGCGTCTCTGAGGCTGCAGCTCCACACTGGAGATCAGGTGTGGTTGGTACAGTGTAGCAAAGGTGTGGCCATGACAGGGAAAGTCTGGACAGCCCTGCAGTTCCTGGACACTGCAGAAGAGGGGCCCACGGGATGTTTCCCTTCACTCACCCCTCCTTGGTCTCTGTTGTTCAGCAGCAGCTTCAGGATCTGAACCTGGAGATCCTCAACCACTGAGAGAGGGGACACAAGTCAACCATCAGAGGCAGTGCCCTGGAGAGTTCTCAGCCTTGCACCCCTGAGTCATGGGCAGAGACTGCCCCAGGCGGCTCCCCAGCAACCCACTGCATCCTGCGCCCAGCACCAGCACTGGTCACAGGGAGGTTTCTCTCTCACCCAGTGCCTGGCTTGGTGGCAGACCCACCCATTACAAGGGCTAAACTTGCGCCCAGGATGGCACACTGCAGGCTGCCATGGCTGCTAGGCCTGGCCAGCTCAGCACAGATGGGGCCATTGCTGGCTCCTTGCTGCCAAGGGTATCAGGAGGCCACTGTGATGCCTCTGCTGGTATGAGTGCACTCGGCCATGCGGCTCTGCACAGTGATGACCCCCTCACAGACCTTCAATGCGTTTCTTGAGCCTCTGGCAGCCTCTGTCATATGCCCGCCGACGCAGCCTCTCCTCGGCACTCTCCTCCTTCACCTCCTTGCTCTCCTTGCCCTGAGGGGTGGGGATTGGCCGACAGTAAACAGCTGCCCACGACCAGCATGCCACGCCTACCTTCAGCCAGTGGCCTTGCAGCGAGTGGCCAAGCCAGAAGCCCACCCTGCAAGGTCATGGGTCCCTCAGCGGGCACAGGGGCCGGGAAGGAGCTGCCCTGCCACGGTGCCAGACTTCTGAGGGGTGGAAAGCAACTGGACAATACCACAGAATTGCAACAGCAGCTCAGGGGGATCCCCACCCTCATCCTGCTGTAGGGCAGATCTGTCCCACCTGGCAGCAGGCAACCCAGGACAGCATGACAGATGGCAGAGGGACTTGGTACACAGAGGACGCAGCACAGCCTGGGGGTTCCCCTGCTCATCTAGCCAGTAGGCTGCACCTCAAGGGGCCAGCCCGGGGGACTTGGGTTGCTGCCTCCCTCTGTGATCTGCTTCAGACACTGACTTGGAGCTTAAAAGCAGCTTCCAGCCCCCAGGGCTCAGTGTGTTTCAGTCCTGCGGGGCTGGGAGAAGGATGCAGAGGTCATCTTGGTACAGCCCTGACCCCCCCTAAATCCACCAACTCTGCCCCCCTCCACTCCACATCCACAGACAATGTTCTTTGTCCTACACCCACAAGCCTCCTCACCCAGGACACCCCAGTTCTGCCCTAACCCCCTCTCCAAAACCAATTCAAGCGAGTCACTCAGGCCATCCCACTGCTAAAAGCCACCACAGTGGGGAGCCTTGAGCCAACACCCTACCCAGATCTTGCTCTCCTGGGAGCCCCAGCTGCCCCTCTACAGATGGCTGCAGGATCCAGCCACTGCTCTCTTCTCCTACTCCCCTGGGAGCTCCAGTTTGACAGCTGCTGCTCTGCCCCTCCCCTCCCAGGAAAAGACGGTTGCTTAGCTGTAACTGTTGTTCTTTGAGGTGTGTGCTTATGTCCATTCAGATATAGGTGTGTGCATGCCTCCGTGCGCGGTTACCAGAATCTTTCTCGCCCAGCAGTACCTGTAGGGCCGGCTCCAGCGCCCCTTGGAGCCCCGCGCCCATAGCGTGGTATATTAGGCGCTGCCAGTCTCTATGTCTACCAGTCCCTTCTTTCCACTGTTTCCGAAAGCGGGGATGGTGGGTGGGTTGGAATGAACATAAGCACACATCTCGAAAAAAGACAGTTACAGGTAAGCAATTGTCTTTTCTTCTTCGAGTGCTGCTCATGTCCATTCAGATATAGGTGTATATCAAGCCGTACCTTGGATGGCGGGCAGAGTTACTGTTGCGTCTTCTGCAACACTGTTCTTCTGAAGGCCACATCGTCTCGTGCCTGTTGGACCATGGCGTAATGTGAGGCGAAGGTATGAACTGACAATCACGTAGCCACTCCCCATATATCAGCGATGGGAACCTGGGCCAAGAATGCTATAGATGATGCCTGGACCCTGGTCGAAAGTTGTCACAACACTCAGAAGTGGCCCTTAGCAAGGGCGTAGCTGTGTCGGATGCATGCGGAGATCCATGAAGATATACATTGTGTGGAGACGGGTGATCCCTTCATCTTCCCCGCCACTGCCACGAAGAGCTGTGTGGACCTATGTAGAAGGCGAGGCTATGGCGCATGTCCAGTGTGCGTAGACGCCACTCCTCACAAGAGTGATGCGGCTTGGGCCAGAAGATGGGAAGGAAAATGTCTTGGTTATAGTGATGGGGGTTGGGGAGAAAGGGCGGGTGAGGCCTCAGCTGGACCTTGTCTTTAAAAAACACGGTATAGGGAGGTTCAGAGGTCAGTGCCTTCAGCTCAGAAACCCTCCTGGCTGAGGTAATGGCCACTAGGAAGGCTACCTTCCAGGACAAAACCAGGAGGGAACTGGCTCAAAAGGGGTTCCTGTTAGTCTCTGTAGAACCAGGTTCAGGTCCCAGGGAGCCACAGGGTCACAGATTTGGGGGTACAGCCTCTCAATTCCTTTTAGGAAGCGGACTGACATGAGATGGGAGAAAACCGTCCGACCTCGGAGAGGATGATGGAAAGCAGAGGCGGCTGCCAGGTGTACTCTCAGAGAGGCCAGGACGAGGCCCTGCTGCTTCAAGTGAAGTAAGTATCCAGTATTGCCTGGATTGGTGCAGTTATTGGTGGGATACCCTGGGTCTGGGCCCATGAAGAGAAACAGGCCCACTTGGCCTTGTAGGAAATCTGGGTGGACTGTTCCTGCTCCCCATCAGGACCCTCTGGACTTGGTCTGAGCAGGCCTGTTCCCCCTCGTTCAGCCATGGAGCCTCCAGGCTGTGAGATGGAGGGAGGTGAAGTCTGGCTGTAGCAGGCACCCGAAGTCCTGTGAGAGCAGGTCAGGGCATCGGGGGAGCTCCCACAAGGGAGCAACTGACAGGTTGAGTAACATTGAGTACCATGAGTACATTGAATACCGGCTTGCCCATGCTGGGGCAATCAGAATAATGTTCGCCTTGTCCCTCTTGATTTTTATAGTAACCCGGAGCAGAACCGGTGAGAAGGCGTACATCAGGGCTCCCAACCAAAGGATAAGAAAGGTGTCTGACAGTGCCATCACCTCCATGCCTCAGAGGGAACAGAACTGTGCACACTTTCCAACGAAAGACAAAAAGGTCCACTTGGGGATACTCCCACCTCCAGAAAATCGTATCAGCCACATCCTGGTGTGGAGACCAGTCATGGAGAGACAAGAATCACCTGCTGAGGCAATCTGCCTCTTCATTGCACACTCTGGGAAGGTGGGAAGTCATGTTCCATGGCAAGATCCCACAGGCGAATGGCCTCCTTGCACAGTGTCGTAATAGTGTTATGTACTACATGGCCCCGATGTTGTCCATGAGGCCATGTACTACTTGTCCGGATATGAGGTGGAGAAAGACCCCACATGCCAGTCGTATTGCATGGAGTTCCCTGACGTTGATGGTCCCCAACCATGAATTGGAGGAAGTGTCTGTGAGAGGGAAGAATAGCAATGTGAAAATACGCGTCTTTCAAATTGAGGGCAGCAAACCAGTCTCCAGGATCCAGAATGGGAATTATGGATGTCAAGGAGACCATCCAAAACTTTAGTTTCCTTATATGTCTGTTGAGACCTCGAAGGTCTAGGATTGGTCTGAAGGTTCCGTTGGTCTTCGGGACAAGGAAATATCAGGAGTAATAACCTGCCCCTCGTTCCCCCACTGGGACCTCTACTACGGCGCCCAATTGTAGAAGGGACTGTACCTCTCTGAGCATCACTTGTTCATGAGAGGGGTCCCTGAGAAGGGATGGTTGGGGAGGGGGGATGGGGGGAAAAGAAGAAAACTAGATGGAGTATCCCCAAGTGATGGTACTTAAGACCCATCTGTCTGTGCTGATATGGGTCCACTCCTCCAGAAAGGGGGCCATACGATTGAGAAAGGGTCGGTGGTGGTTGAAGGAATGCTGCAAATGTGTTTGGTGTTGGCCCAAGTTTGAGCCAGTGCTGAGTTAACGCCTGTTCGATGTTCTGTTCCTGTCTCTATTCCTGTAAGGGGCGGAACGCTGGGACAGAGGCCTAAACTGTGGCTGTTGCTTTGATGGAGGAGGGTGAAAGGGGCACCTTGTTGACTGTGGTATGTAGAGGCCTAGGGACCATAGTGTGGCCCTTGAGTCCTTTAGAACATGGAGGTTAGTATCTGTTTGGTCTGAAAACAGGGTCGGACCCTCAAATGGCAGATCCTGGATGGCCTGTTGTACCTCTTAGGAGAGACCAGATGCTTGCAGCCACGAGCAACGGTGCATGGATACGGCTGAAGCTATTGCCCATCCCACCGAGTTGGCAGAATCGTAAATCATTTGCAGGGCCTCCTGGGCCACCGCCAGGCCCTCCTCGAGAAGTGTCTGGAAGTCCATGTTCTGATCCTGGGGAAGAGCATCTTTGAAACAGCTCAGCGAGTCCCACAGGTTGTAGCTGTATCTGCTCAACGCCTGGTGGTTGGAAATTCAAAATTGGAAGCTCACCGTCGAATAAATTTTCTTCCCAAAGAGGTCTACATTTTGCTGTCCTTGTTTTTGGGAGTAGACCCTGGTTGCCCTTGTCTGTCCCTCTGGTTGGCAACATCAACCACGAGGGTCCTCGGGGTGGGGTGATTGAAAAGGTATTCAAATTTAGATGCTGGAACATAGTACCTTTTTTCAGCCATCTTTGAAATCAGGGGAACCAACGAGGGGTTTGCCACAGACCTTTGACAATTTTCAAAACCCCTTTGTGGACAGGCAAGGCCACCTTGGAGAGCATGGCTGCTGACAGGATATTAAAGAGACGATTTGTTATCTCCCTTAGCTCCTCTGCCTCTGGGCTCAGGTTGGCAGCTACTCACCTGAGTAAGTCCTGGTATGCTTTGAAATCATCCAATGAACCCGAAGGTCCTTGGCCCCCTGC
This sequence comes from Pelusios castaneus, assembly GCA_007922175.1. Classification (NCBI taxonomy): domain Eukaryota; kingdom Metazoa; phylum Chordata; order Testudines; family Pelomedusidae; genus Pelusios; species Pelusios castaneus. The sequence continues at coordinate 1,166,454 of ML686214.1, forward strand.
TTCATCCAGGAGGGAGGAGGCAGGCTGGTGGGGTGCCTGGGGTAGTGGCACATCTCAGGGGTCTTGGGGTGGACCCTTTGAAGTGTCCTCCAAGGGTTCAGAGCTCTCCGAGTCTTAGGTCCAGTCCCTAGGCGGGGGTGGGGGAGATTGCTGTGTCCCGATGCACTGCAGGAACTAGGGGCCTTGACTCATTGGAAAGCCCGTGGGCCCCAATATGGCCACTGGGAGGAACAGTGTCTGGTCAGCCATACCAGGGCAGAAGTTACAGCAGCCTCTCTGGTGCCCACATGCCTGGAATGGTGCCCGCTCCCCACAGGAGATTTGTTGCGAGAAGCTCTATGGTCTCTGCGGCACTGGTGCCGTGATCTGCAGCCCCGTGAAGAACGATGAGCCAAGGAGTTCTCTGAGGAGGAGCTGCATCAGTACCAAGCACAGTGCCGACTCCCATGGGAAGAGTCCAAGGAGCTGGAACAGGTCGAGTGGTGTCGCGGCACCGATGACTTCCAGGCTCATTTGCCCAAGGCTGCTCTTACTTAGTCTGGTGACCAGGCTCTGCATCTCCATGTAGGAAGCGAACTCACCAGCACCAGTGAAGTGGAGCGGTGACCATGTTCAGTCAATGCAGAACTGCCCGAGAGAGGTCTGTGGGATTGCCTGATTTCCTGGGAAGGGGACCGAGACTGGTGGGCAGTTGGGGGCCCGCGGTGCCAGTGTTCTCCGGTCCCTTTGTTCACTGCCTCCCAACAGGTGGCCCTGGCGCAACTCTCCTCCCAGAAAGCACTGTGTTAAGTATCCCGATAGCCATAAGGGTGCTCCTATAGCTGGCTTGCCTGCCGAGACCGGTGCCGTAGGTAAATTCCTTGGACAATGGGGGGACAGCCATCAGAGCCTATGCAGCTTGAAAGGCCTCCAGAGATGACAAGACTGGGAGGCAGAGGGGTAGCCCTCATGCTCCCTGGAGTCAGGAGCCGCGTCCTCTGTGGAGACATCTGGGCAGTCAACGATTCACATCTGTCCTGTGCTCCTGGGATGGAGCTCGACCCCGGCTTCTCCTGAGTCTTGGGGGAGCAACTTCATCCCTGATGATGACTCTTCTTCTCACTTCCCCTCAGCGGGGAGGAGCAGCTGGTGCCCACTGTGAGCTCTTCACCGAGGACGCTGTTGGTGCTGACGTCAGTCTCAGAGGCTCTGATGAGGGGCACAGGGCTGACTCCAATAATAAAAGCCTTTAAATAAGATTGAGTTCTTGGTTTAAAGGCTTTACAAATCTTACATTTTTCTTTACAGTGGGCCTCCCCCAAGCACTTTAAGCACTATCATGAGGATCACTGAGGGGAAAGTCTTGTTGCAGACTGCACAAGGGATGAATCCAGGGGATCTCGGCAGGTGCCGAGAACAAGAGTCTATTGCCTAGGAAAGCTATCTTAACTATCCTAATCTGAGAGAACAATACAACAGGTACTTAGGCAAATCTAAAGTACTAAGAAAGAACAACAGGGGAAGGTGTAGGAGAAAGTAAAAGGTTAAAATAGAAAGACAAGTAGAAGCACCTAGGTGCTGGCCCAGGGCCTAACAAAGTAATCCGAAGCAATGTACTGTAGTGTACCTTCCAAAGAACGTACTGCAGACCTGAACTGAAGGTACTGACAAGATACAGGTTGTGAAAGTCTGACTTCACTAAAACTGGCAAGAAACAAGCTGAAATTGCAATAAGTACAAGAATTAGAATGTACCTTGAGGAAGCTGGTGTTGGGTTGGTCTAACACCAAGGAGATAAGAAAAGACGTTTTGCATGGTGTGGCCTGTGCAAAGGTGAGGTTCGGCCAAACCATGACACCTTGATGGATGGAGAAGCCCAGTAATGCGTAGACAAATCAATGTGTGAATCAAGTAGAATATGGACCAATCAATGTAAGGTCAGATGAGGATATAAAAGTAGGAGCCCTGGAGCTCAGACCCTGTGAGACCTAAAGGGGTGATGGGGAGTCCTACCATCAACTGAGCAGTTCCGTTGCATTGAGAGTACGTATGCTGCCAGCAGATCTGTTGATATAGATCGCTTACCATTGTGCTACATTGCAATAAAGCCTAGCCTGGCACCTTCATTTCTACAAAGATCCGTGGTCGTGTTGGTTTCTTCGATCGTGAGTGCTGCCTCAGTTTACCTCTTGCACACACAGTACGCCTGGGCTCCAAATCACTGAGCTAACCAAGTTCTCACTAAAGATTTGAGCCAAAGGTAACCCAGAGTGTTCACCAAAGGAGCACCTCGACTTAGGATCATCAGGCTAACTCAGTCCCTGCTTAAAGATCCAAGCCAGGGCTAACGGAGTCCCCACCTATAGATCTGAGCCAGGGGTAATCCTGAGGGAGTACACCTTCAGAGCTTCATGCACGCATTCACGCACGCAACCAAGTTGATATTGGCTCTAGAGACAGAACAACACTGATAAAAACATCTCTCACCTGATGGGCCTGAATCACATAGCCCATAACGCACCATGACCACAGAAGGTAAGTTAACTATTGCTTGCCGGAGCAAGAGAAGTTCCAGTAGCCATGACAGGCAGAAAGAAGGAACTGGTGGGCATACGGGCCAGCAGCGCCTAATATACCACGCTATAGGAGCGGGGCTCCAGGGGGCGCTGTAGCCAGCCCTACGGGTACTGCTAGGGGGGAAAAGATTCTGGTAGCCATGCACGGAGGAGTGCACACGCCTATATCTGAATGGATGTGAGCAGCACTCGAAGAAGAACATAAGGAGCTACTGGGGAGTTTTCCAAGCCACACCTTCTTAGCCTTGGTTCAGCACTATTACAGCTCGCTCTTCAGCTCCAGGTGCCTGTGACGCATCATCTACACCTCATGCTCAGCCAAGCCCACCCCACTTCACCCCGGAGGCAGACAACCCCGCACCTCACAGGCATTGTGACCCTCAGTGGAGAACGCCCTGCCAGCATCCCACTTCAGCTCCCACTCACTCCCTCCAGCCATTGCAGCCAGCTGCTGGGGGAGAGAGGCGGCTCCAGGAGCTAACATCTCCTCACCCTCATCCCTCTGAGAAATCCAGGATCCTGGGCAGGAATCACAGCAAGGTACTCACTGGACTTTGCCCTGCAGGCGACAGAGGCTGGTGGGCAGCACTAGACCTTCCACACCAAACCCTCCCCCATCCCTCCAGCCCGCAACCAGGGCACTCTGACTCCGGCCTCTCACTGGAGCCAGCAGTCAGGCCATGTCCAAACCCTGTCGCTTCCTCTCCACCCACTCAGCAGCTCCCTCCTTGGCACTGTCTGTCCCCTCCTCCTGGCCAGTCCTGATGCCTCACTCCCCTGTGCTCCACATGGAGCGGGTGGCTCAGTTACTTTACGGCTTGCTGCTCTGCCCCTTCACCCCTTCTGAGCCCTGTAGTCTCTCTCCTTAGATGCTGCTCTTCACCCGCAGCAGAGCACTGGGGTGTCAAGTGATCCGACCCATGGAGGAGGACTGCTAAGCATCATTCTTACCCTGGGACTCCACCCTACAACAGCCTAGTGTGGAGGGGACAGGGCCCAGATAGCAAGACAGAAATGGCCACAACCTCCTTGGCAGACAACTCAAACCCATCCCAGTCAGCATGGCTGCCCCAAACTCAGCTCCAAACTGCAAACATGTCCCAAAGGGTGGGACAAACCCCAACAGGATACTCTAATCCCCTCAGCCTGCCAAACTCATCCTGCTCAGGCCTCAGCCGGACACCAAGCGAGGCGCCGGCTGCACCTACTTCACCAGCCAGCAGCTAGAAGTGCTGCCAGACCTTCACTCCAAAGAGAACAGCCAGACAGGCGAAACCCACAGTCCATCCAGACCAGGGTCCTGTCTTCCCACAGTGGCCAATTCCAGGTGCTTCAGAGGGAATGAGAGAACTGACAGACTATAGACAGGTACCAGCTGACCACACAGGCCAGCAGCAGGCCCATGGTTGCACACCTCTTTGGTGAAGCGGTTTGGCCACCAGGTGGTGGGGATGAGCTCCTGCAGGCCAGCTTCCTCCACGCGTAGAGGGCTCTTGATGTAGAAGAACACTACTGAGCGGAGCACATCGAAGCTGTGCATGAGTTAAGGGGCAAGCTCAGCAGATCTGCTGGAAGCACAAGCAGGAGCTCAGCTCTTCAACGAGCCCCAGAGTAGGAAAAGCAAGCCCACTGCTCAAATGGGGTGATGCCTTTCCAAACAAGCTCTTGAACCTATCCTGAAGGTACTTGGACACTGGGTGCGATCGTAGTGAAATGGACAACACTCAGCACCCAGGGGACTGACCGCTTTGGTGAATTCTCTGTGGTTTCGCTCCAGGCATCAGCCAGCCAGATATGGCATGTGTGTGTTTGCACAGGACAGAGAAACAGAGCATGGGACAGGAAAAAGAGCCCAACAGGAGAGTCTAGAGCAGGGGTTCTCAACCCCTGGCCCATGGGCCAAAAGTGGCCCGCAGGGCTTTTTAAAATGGCCCGCGTAGGGCTGCCCAGCCGCTTGGGAGCCAGTTCCGGTGGACAGCTGGGAGCCCTGCTGAGGCCACCCACCTCCTCTCCCATCCCAGTCGGGGCTCCAGGGGCTTCAGGCGGGGCTGCGGGCGGAGGAGTGCGGTAGAGGGGAGGGCATGGGCCAGCTCAGCAAGCCATGGCACGGGTGAGGAGTGTGCTTTGCGGGGGAGGGCGCAGACCAGCACGGCACACTGGGAGGGGGAGGTGTGGCTGTGGGCACGCTGGCTGCTGGGGGGTGGCTGCGGGCTGCAGGGGGCTGGGGCTGCAGGCTGGCATGGTCGCAGCGGGGGGGGGGGAGCTTGAGGGCCACAAATATAATTTTTACAACCCTGAAGGGCCACTAGTCTATTTAATTAAAATTTTATTTAAATATTAATGGATTTTAATTAAATTTTCATTTGAATTTAATTAATTTAATGTTAATGTAAATTTAATTACACAAACTGGTGGCCCCTCAGGGTTCTAAAAATTATATTTGTGGCCCTTGAACCAAAAAGGTTAGGAACCACTGATCCAGAGCATGTGCCTCCTGTCTTCAAAATGGAGGTTCCACTGTGAATGGCACCAGCCATTACTGCAGATGCCAGAGCCCCACATACACTGAGCACCCAGTGGCAAGAAGCCCTTTCCCCACAGTCTCATTACAATACAAAGGATACAGGACATTGTTGAGCAGATACTTCCTGGACTTCTCGTGCTTGAGGATTGCAGCGGTGAGCCGGAGGTAGTGGATCTGGGGAGAGAGATGGAAAAGCTCTATCACAGGGGAAAAGACATAGGTTCAGTACCAACATGAGTGCGGCTGTAACAAAGAGCTGCCACCTCTCAAGTCAGCAACTAAGAATAAGTTAACTACACTCAGGGAGCTGAGTCTCACAGAGAGAAGGTTGAGGGGTGACTTGATTGGAGTCTCTAAGCACCTACTCGGAGAACAAATATTTAACAAGGTCTTCCACAGCCTAGCAGCAAAAGGTAAGATCCAGTGACTGGGTGCAGAAGCTATATAAATTCAGACTGAAATGAGTACATTTTTAAACAGGGAAGGAATTAACCACTGGAACAACTGACCAAGGAGTGTGCTGGATTCTCTATCACTGGCCATTTTTCCAATCATTTTTCCAACTTGTAAGAAAGAGGAAGGTCTGTGAGATGTGTGGCCCTTATCTGCATCCCATTGAGGGCAAGGTGCAGGCACCACGTACGCGAAGTCAGTGCCTTTCAAAGTAGTACTGTCTGTCGGTCCATGCATGTTCCTTTGCATGGGTTTCATGTCTTCCTTTCCGCCTCCACTGCAGACCTGTCAGATTTGCAGCAGAGAGAAGGATGGGTCTGGAATACAGACAGGGGTCGCACATCTTGAAGAACCTCCAGCTACAGGTAAGTCACTTCCCTTTCTTCGAGTGCTGGTCCCTACTGCATTCCATTGAGGACAACTAGTTAGCAGGACCAGGTAGGCGAACGGTGCATGGAAGATGGTAGAACCAGGGAACGCAGAAGGCTGCACCAAACAAGGTATCTGGTTGCGGAATCACACACTACAGCATAATCAGGAGAAAGGCATATTCCAAGCTCCACGTGGCTGCTTACCTTGGTCTGCAAGTGGCACATCAGGGAGTGCACCCTTGTGGAATGGATCCACATCCCATCCAACAGGGACCCTTCTGACAACTGATCGCAGAGTGTAATGCAACCCGAGACCCACTTCAAGAGCCGCAGGGTAGAGAAGGCCTGCCTTTCACTTCTCTCCGCCATGGCAACAAACAGCCTGGGAGACTTGCTGGGAAGGCTTTGTCCTTTGCAGATAGAAGGCCAGGGCCCTGCACGCATCGAGGGTGTGGAGCATTTGTTCCTCACCAGTGGTGTACGGTTCAGTGAAGAAAGCACACAGGTGCACTGGTTGGTTGAGGCAGAAGCAGGAAACCACCTCTGACAGAAATTTGGGATGCAGGCATATTGAGTCTGTTTGTTCATGGACTGTAGTAAAAGGGAGGGGTTGCCATCACAGCCCCCAGTTCACCAACCTTTCCGGCAGAGGTAATGGCGACCAGAAAGATGACTTTCATGGAAAGACGACAAAGGGGACAGGAGGCCGGAGGTTCAAAGGGGGAAGTGCATTAATGATGCGAGGACCAAGCTGAGGTCCCACTGAGCAGTGACTGCCTGCCTGGATGGGTGGGAGGGAGAGTATTATTTGTGTACGAGGCCCTTCCAGAACCTAGCAGATAAAGGGGTGGGTGAAGACAGAAAGTCTATCTACAGGAGGGTGGAAAGCACTAACAGCTGCTACATGCAGCTTGATGGAATTGAGAGAGAACCCCGAGGTCTTCAGAGAGAGAAAGTAGTGTAATAGCATGGGGATGCCCACTGTCTCGGGGGCACGACCTCTATGTTGGGCCCAAGTGGTGAAACAAGCCCAAATGGCCTGGAAGAATCACCTTGTGGCCTCCTTTCTGCTATTGGAGAGAACATCACAGACCACCTGTGAGCATTCTTGCATTAGAAGAAGTGTCTGACCAAACACCACACTGTCAGGTGGAGCACCCTCCGATCAGGGCATCAGAGCCTGCTGTTGCGCAGCATGAGTAGCTGCAGAAACATTGGGAGCAGTAGTGATACATGCTTCAACATGCAAAGAAGAAAAGGAAACCAGAACTGGTGAGGAAATTGTGGGGTGCACAGAATGATGGTCACCCTCTGCCATATGAGATTGAAGAATAGGTGACAGGAGCAACAATGGAGGGAAGGTGCAGTTGATCCGGTCCAACCAGTCGATGATCAAGGCATCTGTGACACTGTCCGGATTTAGAGGACCATTTATGGCTATGTCTACACTGGCAAATTAGTTCGAATTAAGGAAGCTTAATTCGAACTAATTTAAGCCATGGCTACACTAGGCTTTAATTAGTTCGAATTAAGGGCTTCCTTAATTCAAACTAATAAATTTGAATATGCTATTCGAACTAAGGGTTAATTCAAACTAGTTAGTTCGAATTAACCAATGTGGCCATGTTAGTTCGAACTAATTGCTTAGTTCGAACTAACCGGCCCATTGAACTCAATGCAATTCGCTAATTCGAACTAAGCAAGTGACATGAATGGCACTTGCTTAGTTCAAACTAAATTTTGCTAGTTCGAATTAAGTTAATTCAAACTAAGTAAAATTAGTTCAAATTAGCTAGTTAGAATCAACTAATTTGAACTAACTTTAGTAAGTGTAGACATAAGATACTATTTCATATTACTATTTCATAGTTGCAATAATCCATAGGAACTATGCCATGTTTGGTACCAACAGAAAGGTTGTAATTTGCTGGTAATGGTTAAATGGTTTATGTGTAGGAATTGCATCTGTATTAGAAGTTAGGAATATGTTTGTTATATTTATATTTCAACCTGTGTGATTCTGGAAAGCTCTCCAGACTGGATATCTATCCATTAAGGAAGCTCCCAGGTACAATGGGCCCAGGAAGAAACCTGTTGAGCCACTAGGACTTGAAGATGACTCAACTCCACTTTCATTGGAAAGAGCTCCACACAGCATGGAGAAGGCCAGAGGTGATAAAAGGCAGCAGCCTCGACTCCATCTTGCCTTCAGCCTCTAGCCAACACCCATCTCTGGAACTATTCATCTGCGACTAGACAAAGGACTGAGGCCCACCCAAGTGCTGGGTGTCCACCAGAGGAACAAGCCTGCAAACTGCTTTAGATGGACTCTAAATCACTTGTATGTATGTGATTCACTTTGACCCTTTAACTTCTCTCATATTTTGCTTTTCTTTTCTTTTTATATTAAACATTTAGTTGTAGTTACTAAAGGATTGGCTATCAGTGTGGTATTTTGGGTAAGATCCAAACCTATATTGTTCTGTGCAATGTGACTGGCCCTTTGAGGTCAGGAGAACCTATTTCTTTAAGGGGCCATGTGGCTAGGTGGGAGCCAGAGTAGCTGGAGTGCAATAAAGGGAGCTGTTTCTATTTTGGCAGACTTCTTGGTAACCAGTGTGGGGAACCAGAAGCCTGGTCGTGACTGATAGGGAGACTGGTGTAAGTACCACCCACCAGTGTTTGGGGAGTTTGGCTCCTGGCTTTGCAGCTTGCCCTGATTTTTGCATGTTCAGGAAGATGTCCCAGGAGGCCTCAGTCACAGCATCCCTCTGCAAGTGGTCGCTAAGTCCTCCCCTCACACTATACTGAATGCATTTGGTGTTGGTGGGAGATGCAAAGAAGTCCTTGACCAGGGTTCCCCATCACCCAAATTGTCTGTGACTCACGTTGTGTAATTCCCAGTCATGATTGGTTGCACAGCACCTGCTGAGAGCAACAGCAAATATATTCTGGGTTCCCAGTAGGTAGGCTGCTGACAGAAGAAAACGATGTGAAACGCACCAAATCCAGGCATCCCACTTCCACATACAGCGCTGGGGACCGTGTGCCCCCTTGCTTATGTACGTAGTAAACCACAGTAGTGTTGTCATGTCACACAAGTGGGAATGGGAATATGGGAATAGATAGTTGTTAAGAACGTGTGGCATGCCTTGCATACCGCTCGACGTTCCAGGATGTTGATGTGCACTCATTAGTCATGCATTCTCCCATGTAGGCACCCCAGCCTTTGCATCCATTACAATTGTAACACTTGGTGAGGAAGGAAGGCAGAGCATTAGGGAGCAAACATGGAGTGGGTTTCTCCATCACTGGAGGGAAGAGATGACTTCCAGTGGAACTGTGACGGTGATGTCTGTGGACTGAGGCATGAGGGAGGAGACGACCTATTGTCAGAGTTGGAGGCAGTGGAACCCCAGAGAAGAGAAGCGCTTGATGTACGCACACACTGTCATGTGACCAAGGAGGAAAAGGCAAATTCTGACGGATACTAAGGGGCTGAAGTCACCAAGATGATCAGGTTCAGTAAGCTTTGGAATCTCTTTTGGCAGATAAACAGGTGCAGAGGCTGCATCGATGGGTGTTCCTATGAGTTCTGGATACCGTGTAGACAGGGCACAAAGTCAATTTCTCAATGCCGATGCTCAATTCTAGGGAGGAGAAGGAGAAGTAGTTGGGATATTCACTCCCTAGCTTCTGTTCTGGACTGTGACAATTGTCTAGATAAGAGAAGACAAGGACCCCTGATCAGCCAAGGTGAGCTACCACCATAGAGAAAAATGGATGTTACTTAACTGAAGGTTCTGCAAGATATATGGTCCCTAACTGGATTCAAATGTGGATGCGCTGCACACCATGCATGAGATCCAGAGTTGGTCATAGCAATGTTTGTTGACTCACATGTATGTTGTGTGTCAGCCATGTGGTACATCTGAGCTCTTATGAAGCTGCATGGGTCAACGTTCCTCCAGGTCTCTCTCACCACCAAGCTGAGAGTCCATAGCAAGAGGGAGGAGGGCAGGATCAGAAATCCGGACATGAACCACGCATCTCAAAGAACTTCCAGTTACAGTAAATAAGCTCCATTTTTTGAGTACTGGTCCCTATTTGGATTCCAAACATGAGTAGCATTGCAAGCTGTATTCAGCATGGAGGTGGGAACGAGGGCTCATCGGAAGTGAGAATCTGTAGGACTACACAAACAACTGCCACATCTGCTGCTGCTGCCGATGGGCCTATGATGTAGTGAGTGCTGAAAGAGTGGATGGAGGACCATATGGCCACTTTGCAAATGTCCTGCCATGGAACAGCAGCAAGGAACCAAACACCACCAGATGGACATGGATGAAGGAGTGGGCAAGGCCTGACTGTTGAAGACAGAGAAGGCAGTTGAGAATAGTGGGGATAGAGACTGAATCCAGGGAATGGTGGTTGTGGTGCTGGTGAGATGCCCACACAGTGAAGTATTACATGTTATCCATGCTTGAGGCTCATCCAAATGCAAGGCTATGAGGCGAAATGTCTGCCAGTCACGTTGCTGCATGAAGAGATTCGGGAGAGAGGGAAAGCAAGTTGGCAGGTAACCAGAGAGGTGAAGGAGGTTGGTGAACCAATACTGGCAAGCCCACAATGAAGTAATGAAGATAAGGTCCTGTCATATTTTGCAGAGAAGTGATCTGAGTGGGAAGATGTACTGGAGACTTTGTGACCAAGCGAGAAGAAGCGCAGTGCTCTGAGAACCTTGCACCAGAAAAGAGGGAGCTTGCAGTTGGCAGGAGTTGCAAAGAGGTCCCAGAACAGCCTACCCCAATGGCGGAAGATGGAGTGGAAAGTTGGGTTGTGGAGCTCCCATTCATGGTAGTTGTGGAAGGAGCAGCTGAGGGTGTCCACAAGAGTATTACTGGCACCTAGAAGGTGGACTGTGTGGACTGTTATGCCATGCCTGAAGCACTAGATCCAAAGATGAATGGCTTCCATGCAAGGGTTCCTCTGCCTTGTTTATGTGGACAATGGCTGTCATAATATCTGAGAGGAGATGCACGTGACAAGAGCAGATGAAAGGTAGGAATGCCTGACAAGCAAAGCAGACTGCTAATAATTCTAGAATGTTGATATGCATCCTGGCTTCTCTGGGGGACCATAGCCCTTGGTCAAGTGGCCTTCCAGATGACTGCCTCAACCCATAAGCAAAGTGTCTGTAGTGAGGGTTGTGCTGGGCATAGAAGGTTTTAAGGACGTGGTGGCCATGATGCTGGAGGGTTGCATCACCATGCAAGGGAAGTCAAGACTGGAGGGGGGAGAAGTACCTGTTTGTGGAAGTTGTCCACTTGTGCATTGTCTAGGGTATGCAGCCACAGTTGGAGACATTGCACATTCAGGTGTGCATGCAGAGTGACAGTGATGCAGGCCATCATATGGCACAGGAGGGAGAGGTGCCAGCGGAGACATGTTTGGGAGTGGTGGTGGAATTATGCAGTAAGGTGAGGGCAGGCTGTGATGCAGTCCACCAGCAGAACGGCTCATCCTACAAGGGAGTTGAGCTGAGCGCCTATGAAAATGACCTCATGGGCAGGTATGAGGGTCGACTTTGTTCTTATTGTCACAAATCACCAAGCCAGCAAGGAGGTTTTGGAAGGTGCAGATGGTGGTCAAGAGATGTTCCCGGGATGAAGCAACTAGGAGCCAATCGTCTGGATACAGGAGCAGTGAGTGGCCAAGAGCAGCCACTATTGCAAACACCTTCAAGAAGACACGTGGAGTAGTGGCTCCTCTGAATGGAAGAAATCAGAACTGACAGTGGTGTGTGGCCTACCATGAAGCAAAGGACTCTGCAATGGGTGAATGTATATCCACATGAAAGAATGCAGCCTTTGTATTGACAGCTGCGAATCAGGCTCCAGGAGGAGGCAGAAGACAATCAAGGGAAAGGGACCATGCTGAAGCAGAACTTGTGGATGAATTGGTTTAGAGCCTGAAGGTCTAAAATGGAGTGAAAGTTGCCAACTTACTTCAGTCTGGAGGAAACAGGGTGAGTAGAATCCACAGCCACAATATTGGCATGGAACACATTCTATTGTGCCCTTCTGGAGGAAGCTGTTTGCTTCCTTACAGAGGAGATTGTATTGTGATGCATTTCCAATCCCCATGGGGAGAATGACGAAGTGGGGAAAAAGAGAGACATTCTATGAGGTAACCCAAGTATATGATGTCCAACACCCAGCAATGATAGTAATCTTGCTCCAGTTGCAGGTAAACTGAGAAAGATGGCCCCCGAAGATAAACAGAGGGACCACAGAAGAAAGGAAGGGTGGTTCGCTGGTCTCAAGGGAGGGGTCAAATGGGTGTTTGGAGGTGCACTGCAGGAATGAAGCAGCAGCAGTTGAGGTGGTAACAGCAGGGTATCTAGACCACTGAGAGTGATGATGGTGGCATGATTGGTCCTGCTGGTGCAGAGGGTAAAGTTAGTAGGCAGGGTGGATAGGATAATGGGAACAGGAAGAGGAATGGTACTGGCGACGCATGGGGGCTGGAGTGTAAAGGCCCAAAGACCACAGAATAGAACAAGAGTCTCTAAGTAAGTGCAAACTCTTGTCATAAAAAGATTCTGGCTATCAAAGGAGAAGTCCTCAAGCTTGGTCTGGACCTCCTTCAGGAACCCTGACGTTTTTAGCCACAAGTCTCTGTGCAGTATCACCCCCAAGGCCAAGCAGCGGTATGTGGTGTCCGCTGCATCCACCATGGCTTTGGCCACAAACTTGCCCTCTTCGGTAAGAGAATGAAGCTCAGCCTGCCTATCCTCCCAGAGAGAGGCTTGAAAGTTTGCCAGTTCGGTGTATGTCTGGAAGTCGTATTTTGCCAGTATAGCTTGCTAACTGGTCCTTACATCCAATCAGGTCAAGTTTCTTGACCACTCGAACCAGAGCAGTGGCCTTGAAGTGGTGTTGTCGGGCATGCTATCTTGATTCCCAGACCACTAAGGAGTTGGGCGGCAGATGCGCAAACAGAAAATCCAAATCTTTGGCACGGACAAAGCATCGCCATTCTGCTTACTCAAGTGTAGGTACACATGATGCCAGGGCCGGCTGGTGAAGCACACCCAGTCCCAGTCTTTAGCCCTAGAAAACCTTGAGAAACAAGAAACTACTGCATAAACATTAAAATTCCTGACTAAGCAAAGAGTAAAAACAATTTTCCAGAAAATGCATCACCAAGAACAAGATGACAGCAGGGGCTCCAACTTAGACTATGCCATGGTAAGAAGGAACTGAACACATGGCCAGCCCGCCCTGCCCTTTATTGCCTTTGGTGAAACCACAAGGCAATGTGAGGGCACAGGCTTGGACCGAGGGACACTACTCCTTCGAAAAGCTCTGGCTCTGGATGTAGACATGATACCCTCAGTGGAATGTGATAGGGACCATCACTCAAAGAAAAACTGGACTTTCTAAAATATCTGCTCTACATGTTATTTTGGGGACAGTCTCTAGTCTATGTACAAGAGGTCAGACTAGATCAGGGGTCAGCAACCCAAAAGATAAGAAGAGCCATTTTAAAAAATTCCTTCAATAACCGAGTGTTTTGAGAGCCGCAATGGGTAACCTCCTGGTTAAGAAACTGAATAATAGAACAAAGATGCATATTGATTTTTAACAACAAAAAATGATGTTTAATGATGTTAATAAACAATTTACATATAAACATTTCAATGGTGGAAGGAAAGGAAGAAGGAAGAGAAAGAGAAAGAAAGGAAGGTGGAGAAGGAAAGGAAGGAAGGAAGGAAAAAAAGAAATAAGGAAGGAAAGGAGAAAGGAAGCAAAGAGAGAAGGAAGGAAGAGAAAAAAGAAAAAAGGAAGGAAGGAAGCACAGAGAAGGAAAAAAGGAAGAGAAAAAAGAAAAAAGGAAAGAAGCGAAGAGAGAAGGAAGGCAGGAAGAGAAAAAAGAAAAAAAGGAAGGAAGCAAAGAAAGAAGAAGGAAAGAAGCAAGCAAAGAAAGAAAGAAAAAGCAAGCAAGCCACAGGACAGCCCTGCAGCCCAGCCTATGGAAAGAAAGCAAGCAAGCCAGCCAGTCAGTCAGCCAGCCAGCCACAGGACAGCCCCGAAGCCCAGCCGCCAGAAGGGAGGGAGAAGAGAGAAAGAAGGAAAGAAAGCAAGCACGCAAGCAAGCAAGCCAAAGGACAGCCCCGGCTCAGGGGACAGCGGGGGCTGCCGGGCTGCGCAGGGGTCCCCCTAAGCTGTACGGGGGGTGCGACAGCTGCTGCGTGGCCACGTACCCATGGAGCTTACAGGGAACATAGTGTGGAGGGTCGGGCTGGAGGAGGGAAGAGTCACGGATCGGGCTGGAGGAGGGAAGAGTCACAGATCGGGCTGGAGGAGGGA
>ML686214.1:1180741-1227499 GCA_007922175.1 Pelusios castaneus
GGGCTGGAGGAGGGAAGAGTCACAGATCGGGCTGGAGGAGGGAAGAGGTGTGGGGAGAGGCTTGACTCAGAGCCAAGGGGGCCTGGGAGTTGTGGCCAGAACTCTGGAGCCACTGCACACCTGGCTCCCTGGAGGGGATTGCCAGGGAGCCACAAGGGGGCAGTCGAAGAGCCGCATGCGGCTCTCGGAGCCGCTGTTGCCGATCCCTGGACTAGATGAACAAAATGGTCCCTTCTGGAGCAGAAATTTCTCAGACTATGACTACAGGTTGCTCCCTGTGTTTGGACCCTTGAAGTCCGGATGCCAACACAGGATGAATCCTTGACTAATTACTGTTCTCAGGCACCACTTACTTGTAAGCCCAGGTCTGGGATGATGGGAGAGAACCTGTAAGCCCGCAGCAAGGACATCAGCAGCTGTTTGAGGCACTCATGCACTTCGTAATCCTGAGAGAGAGAGAATACTCAACAGAAATTGATATAGATAGGAGGGAGTTTAGGGCTGGAAGGTGTCTGTTGCTTTCAGAAATAGTCAATCAGGACCCAGAGAGGCATTGACTTCAGGTGTTTGGCTGAGTACACAGTAATGGCATTTGCCTAGGCAGGAATGGGTGGGGTCCCATGGACTAATCGAAGAAAATTAAAAATGAACTCATCATTGGAATCTCTCATACAAAATCAACCTCCAACACATTCTTCCACACGGCTGGATTTCACAAAAAAAGAGAAAATCCATCTACAACACACACTTTGCTTTCCTACAGAAGAAAAAAAGACACTGAACTGTCTAAACTCCTATGCCACAAGGGACAACAGCAGCAACACCTTCAACCTACCCAACAACACTGTTAATCTTTCATGCTACACACTTACTCCAGCAGAGGAATCTGTGCTATCTCAGGGACTTAGTTTCTGCCCCACCACCACCACACATAAAATACAACTCTGCAGTAACCTGGAGAACTACTTTCGCCATCTCAGACTCAAGGAATATTACCATCACATCAACGAACTACGTAATGACCTACATATACCAACCTCGCAAGACTGCAAGAAAAAAATATTCTACGTGGACTCCTCCTGATGGTAGGAACAACAGATTAGAATTCTACATAGATTGCTTCCACCACCATGCAAATGCTGAAGTCGTAGACAAACAACATCCCTTACACGGTAACCTCAGCCATGCAGAACGCAATGCCATCCAGAAACAACTCTGACATTCTTATTAAGGAGGCTGACAAAGGAGGCGCTGTCATCATCATGAATAAATCCGATTACGGTCAGGAGGCTTACAAACAACTCTCCAACACAACGTTCTACAAACCACTTCTCTCTGACCCCACTGAGGAATACCAAAAGAAACTACACCACCTACTCAAGAAAATCCCTGAAACAGCACAGGAACAAATCAAGACAGACACACCACCAGAACCCCGACCAAGGATATTCTAGCTACTACAGAAAACACATTAAGATGGAAACCCCAGATGCCCCATTATCTCAGGCATTGGCATGCTTACAACAGGCTTATCTGGCTATGTGGACTCTGTCCTCAGACCCTATGCTATCAACACTCTTAGCTATCTTTGAGACACTCCAGACCTCCTGAGAAAAAATCCAATCCATTGGTGAACTTCCAGAAAACATCATCCTGACTACCATGGACACAAAGGCTCTTTACACCAACATCCCACACAAAGACGGATTACAAGCCATTAGAAGAACCATCCCAGATGATGCCACAGTACACCTCATGGCTGAACTTTGTGACTTTTGTATTCTCCCACAACCATTTCAGATTTGAAGATAAATTATACCTTCAAGTCAGCGACACTGCTATGGGTACCCGCATGGCCCCACAATATGCCAACAGTTTTATGGCCGACTTAGAACAACACTCCCTCAAGTCTCATCCCAAAGCACTTCTGCTCTACTTATGCTACAATGATGACATCTTCATCATCTGGACCCATAGTCAGGAGGATGCTCTTTAATATTTCCAGAGATTTCAACGATTTCCACTCCACAATCAAACTTAACTTGGAACACTCCACACAGAAGATCCACTTTCTGGACACTACAGTGCAAATGAGTGATGGCCACAACCACAACCCTATACCAAAAACCTACTGATCGCTATAGTTACCTACATCGCTCGAGCTTCCATCCAAGACACGCCACACAATCCATTGTCTACAGCCAAGCCCTAAAATATAACCGCATTTGCTCTGATCCTACCTTCAGACAGAGGCAGACACCTTCAGGATCTCTATCAAGCATTCTTAAAACTACAATGCCCACCCACAGAAGTGAAGAAACAGATTGACAGAGCCAGACAGGTACCCAGAAGTCAACTACTACAGGAGAAGCCTGAGAAAGAAAACAACAGAACACCACTCGTCATCATCTACAATCTCCAAGTCAGACCTCTACAGCACATCATCAAGGATCTTCAGCCTATTCTACAAGACAACCCCTCACGCTCTCAAGCCTTGGGAGATAGAGCTCTCCTCACTTACAGACAGCCCCCCCTTAAAAAGATACTCACCAGCAACTACAGATCAAACAACAGAAACATTAAAGCAGGAACATATCCCTGCAATAGACCACACTGCCAACTTTGCCCCCATATCTACACAAAAGACAGCATCACAGGACCTTATCAGACAAGTCTGACATCAGAAATCACAACGTTCAAAAACCAATAGGGGAACACTTCAATCTCCCTGCTCACTCCACTGATGACTTGTTAATAGCTATGCTCAAACAAATGAATAACAAATCGAAGCTTCAAAGAGAAGCTACAGAACTGAATTCATATGTAGATTTGACTCCATTGCCTCAGGGTTAAACAGGGACTACAGATTATTTTCTCATTACAACAGGTGATTTCCTCTATGTTGTTCCCCAGTGTTTGAATCTTAACATCTCCTTTGATTTACTGTTACAGCCTGACCTGATCCTATGTTTTACACTTCCCTGCATTTATTTTCCTTCCATTTTATAAGTTCCCCATCTTCAAAGCATCAGATGAAGTGGGATTTTCTCCCACAAAAGTTCATGCGATAAATAAATTTGTTAATCTTAAAAGTGCCATGGGACTCCTTGTTGGTTTTGCTGACCTAGACTAAACACAGCTACCCCTTTGGAACTCATCTGCCCATACTACACCAGGACACTAGTGATACAAACCAACAGCCAGGTATCTGACAGGACAGAGCACGGTCAAGCATTATCTTCCTTGCTGGCTTTCATTACTAGCTTGTGTTAGTCACAACATAAGCCCTACAGACAGGGGCGTCGAGTCTTAGATTCACTCTTCCCCACATCCGACATTTCCCCTTCACAGCGCATCCTAACACATCAACAGCTGGCATTTGCTGGCCAGATGCAATCTAACGGGTGGCCAATGTCCTGGAACTCCTGAAAGCCTGACACCCAGCTGTCCAAAAGATTCTCTTCCCCTACAGCTGATGGAGCAGCTAGATCCTGCATCTGCCAATTCTGGGTGTAGACCAGCCAGGATACTTGCAGCAGGGATGTCCAAGCAGATGCCTGCCAAAGTCTGGGTCCAAGAATGAGCATATGCTGCTGGCACTGACTCTGGGGCAAAGGAGGGTCTGTATTTCATTAACCCAAGTAAAAAGGCAATAATGCAAACACCAGTTGCCACTGCAGCCCAAAGCAATGCTTTAATTAATGATCCGGGGGATGGGGTGGAAGCACCCTCAACAAGTTTGCAGACGATACTAAGCTGTGGATAGAGGTAGATACACTGGAGGGCAGTGTTAGGATACAGAGTGACCTAGACAAATTGGAGGATTGGGCCCAAAGAAATCCAAGGAAGTTCAACAAGGACAGAAGAATCCCATGCACTGCTACACACTGGGGACTGACTGGCTAAGCAGCAGTTCTGCAGAAAAGGACCTGGGGATTACAGTGGACAAGAAGCTAGATATGAGTCAGTGCCAAAAAGCCTAACGGCATATTGGGCTGCATTAGTAGGAGCACTGCCAGCAGATCGAGGGAAGTGCTTGTTCCTCTCTATTGGGCACTGGTGAAGCCACTTTTAGAGTACTGTGTCTAGTTTTGGGCCCCCACTACAGGAAGGATGTGGACAAATTGGAGAGAGTCCAGCAGAGAGCAACAAAAATTATTAGGGGACTGGAGCACATGACTTATGAGGAAAGGCTGAGGGAACTTGGCTCCTTTAATCTGCAGAAGAGAAGAGTAAAGGGGGAATTTGATAGCGTCCTTCAACTACCTGAAGGGGGTGGGTTCCAGAGTGTATGGAGCTGGGCTGTTCCTCAGTGGCAGCAGGTGACAGAACAAGGAGCAATGATCTCAAGTTGCAGTGGGGGAGGTCTAGGGTGGATATTAGGAAAAACTTTTACCTAAGGAGGTGGTGAAATCTCCATCCTTAGAAGTTTTTAAGGCCAAGCTTGACAAAGCCCTGGCTGGGATGGTTTAGTTGGGGTTGGTCCTGCTTTGAGCAGGAGTTGGACTAGATACCTCCTGAAGACCCTTCCAACCCTCATCTTGTAGGATTCGTGTGTCTAACATTTCCCAGGTAGTGCCTAGCTGCTCCAGTGAAAAGCACTTAATGACACAAGTATTAAAAAATATTGATGGTTATTTTCAAAGGATTTTTAATCAGCTTAATTGTCACAAAAGTAGGGAGTTAAATAATTGACATCAGAGTTTATTTAAACATGGGGGAAGCTAGAAAAGCCAGGCTCCAAAATTGCATCTGGCTCTGTCAATTTGTTTTTTCACTTCCCCAGGTGAGTACTGTAGTTTTAGGAATGTTTGGTAGAGATCCTGTAGGTGTTTGTGTCTCTTTGAGGGATGGAAGCAGATCTACAGATTGACAGAGCCAGGCATGTACCCAGGAGTCACCTACTACAGAACAGACCCGACAAAGAAAACAACAGAACACCACTGCCATCACCTATAGCCCCCAGCTAAAATCCCTCCAACATGTCATCGAAGATCTATAACAGGCTTCTACAACCAGTGGCCCACAGGCCAGACTCCAGCTCGTCAAGGGCTTTCATCCGGCCCATGGAGTGCTAGCACAGCCGGGCCCCTTTTAAATCTCCTGCCCTGCTCAGAGCTGCAGCGGGGAGTGGTCTGGCCGGAGAGCTGCCTTCAGGCTCAGGGGCCTGACTCAGCCCCTTTCGGGCACAGGCAGGAACAGAGAAGGGAGGGAGGGGTTGAAGAGAGGGAAGGAATCGCCACGCATGGGGAAGGGGAGGCTTGGGGAAAGGAGCTGCTGGTGCGTGCAGGGAAAAGGGACAGGGCTTGAGGACGGGGGAAAGGAAAAGAACTGTGTGGGGAAAGCGAACTGGGGGATTGGGAAGCAGAGCCGCTGTGCCCGGAGACAGGGAAGAGGGGGTTTGGGGAGAAGACCCTACCAGAAGAAAGGAAGGGAAGGGGAAAGGAGCCTGAGTGAGGGAAGGGACGGGAGAGGAGCCCGCTTGGGGTAAGGAGAAGGAAGGGGTGGGGTGCAGAAGCAGGAAGAAGGGAAGGGAGCACAGCATGGCACAGCAGGGGCCAGGGAAGGGGTCGGGGAGCCAATGAAGCTGGGGAAGGGGAAGTGCTCAGGGAGCCCAAACAGCACAAGCCAGGAGAAGGGGTGGGGAGCCAGGGAAGGGAAGCCCGCAGGGGAAGGGTCAGAGAGCCCACACAGTACAGGCCAAGGGCGGGTCAGGTAGCCCATAGGGAAGAGAAGCCTGCGCTGCGTGGGCTGGTGAAAGAGTTGGGGAGCCTGAGTGGCGTGAGACAGGCAGAAGGGGTCAAGCAGCAAGCAAGGGTTGGGGAGGAAGAGAAGTAGTGGGAGTCCCACCACCAGCTGCACTGCTTCCTTCCCTTTCCCTAATTCCACCACGCTCCCTTGCCACCCCACCTCTGCCCTCCCCTGCCATCTCTCCCCTCCTTTGCTATGCTCCCCATGCTCCGCCTTGCCACCCGACACGGCCATTCCTTGCCCTCCCTTGACCTACCACCCCCAGCCCTCGCTTGCAGCACCTGCCCTGCTTCCCACGCTTTTCCCTGCCACCCCACATGGCTATCCTTGTCCTCCCCTGCCATCTCACTCCTGCCTTCCTTACCATCCATTCCCTGCCCTGCCCTGCCCCCCACACTCCCCCTTGCTACCCCACATGGCTATCCCTGACTTCACTTGACCTGCCATGCTCCCCTGATACCCTACCCCACCCTTCCTTGTCAGCTCTGCCCTGCCCTGTCCCTGCTCCCCATGCTTTCCACCACACATATGCCCTCCCTTGCCCTGCCACACTCTCCTACCATCTGTACACACTGACGTTTCCTGAAAAAGGATAAGCGAGCCCTTTACAAGTTTTCACAAAATATGGTTTAAGTGAAAATTTGTTGTGTACAGTTGTGAAAGTGACACATATAACAGTTAGTGCAGGGAGGATGGATATTAATTGAGAATTGTACTTAAGTATGAAATGTAAGTTTCTGGTTTTACAGAACCAAACTGAATTTGTAAACTAGTGTTTATTTTTTTAACTGTTTACATTTTATGAAGAGTAAGTTCAATTTCTATTATGACTTAGCTACTCAAAATTTGCTCACCGGCCCTCTGAGTGAGAGAATTACAATGTGGCCCCTCACCCAAAAAGGCTGGACACCCCTGACCTATAACCTATCCTGGAAGATGATCCCACACTTTGTCAAGCCTTGGGAGGGAGGCCAATCCTTGCTTACAGACAGCCCCCCAACATGAAGCAAATACTCACCAGCAACCAAACACCACAGAACAAGAACAATAACCCAGGAACCTATCCCTGCAATAAACCCTGTTGCCACTCTGTGCACACATCACTCCAGTGACACCATCACAGGTTCCAACCACATCAGCCACACCATCAGGAGCTCATTCACCGGCACATCTACTAATGTGACATATGCAATTATATGCCAGCAATGCACCTCTGCCATGTACACTGGCCATACTGGACTGTCCTTACGCAAAAGAATAAGTGAATACAAATCAGACATCAAAAATGGTAAAGCATAAACCAGTAGGAGAACACTTCAATTTTCCTGGATACTCAGTAGCAGATTTGAAAGTTACCATACTCCAACAAAAAAACTTCAAAAACAGATTTCAGCATGAAACTGCACAGCTTTGGAACTGATTTGCGAACTTGACACAATCAGACTGGGTCTGAGTAGGGACTTGGAATGGTTAGCAAATTACAAAAAGTAATTGTCCTTGTTCACACATTCTCACCTTCTAAGCAAATGGTGTGAATGGGCCTCATCCACCCTAACTGAACTGACTTTGCTAACACTTGCCCACCTTCATCCTGGCATGTGTATATATACACACCAATCAACTGTAGTTTGCACTTCACGCATCTGACGAAGTGGGTTGGAGCCCACGAAAGCTTATGCCTGAAAAAATGTGTTAGTCTTTAAGGTGCCACAGGACTCTTGTTTTTTTTTTGCTGTACATAGAGTAACACGACTACCCCTCTGGAAATGTTAAACCATTCCAGTGCAGAGGAATGGGCAAATGGGGAAGCCCAGTAGACAGCCAAGATATTGACACTGCCCATTGTCACAGAGAACCAAGAGGACAGCGAATTTAAAAAGAGCATGGGAAGTGCCAGAGCAACTCACCTCCATGAGAAGCCACATGAGATCCAGAAGCTGCTGAATGAGAGGGTGTGCTTCCACCGCCCCTCCCTGCTCCAGAATGCTCAGAAGGAAGTTCATGAGCACATCTTCCACCAGGTATACTTTGCACTGCAAAGAGAAAACCCACAGTCAGCAGCTCTGTACAGCAGCATCACCACATAGTAGCTGAGAACGGGTTCCCAGCATTGCACAGGTGGAAAGCTGGAGATGTGCTAGGAACCAGCATCAGGTGGGACAGTTGGTGTTCCACTGCCCCTTGGTGAATGTGAGGCCTCCTCACTCCTCCAACCTCACTCTCCAGTCAGACTGCAGAGGCAGTATTATCCCACAGGAGGAGGGGCCATTCAAGGCATCTAAGCAGCTTGGGGTACCTGGATAAATAACTCTAGACCTGTGATTTCACTCATACGAGTGCTGCTCCAGCCTGACCAAGCACCTGTAAACCAAAGCAGGGCTGTGGGTCCCTCTGAGATCTGGGGCATGGAGGGGAACAGGACCTGCATGTCTGGCAGACAGCACTCACCATGAGAGGGGCGAAGTGGTTAAAGATGTGTGCCAGGGTGATCAGCACTGTGGGCTCCCCTTGCAGCTGCCAAGTCGAAGTGTCCTTCTCCACCAGCTTCCCCTCCTGCAACACCAACCACAGGAGATATAAGGCTCTGCACAACCTCAATCCTGGCCACAGCACCCGCCATCAATCCTGGCCACAGGTGCCCGCCTTCTGGAAGGGGGGGGGCCATCAGCCAGCACACCCTGCCTCTGCAGAGAGGATCTCAACTCAGGGGATGTCTCTGAAGGGCTACCCAAAGGCACGCATGCTGTCGGATGGCTCTCTAACTCAACCAGCCCAGTGCCAGAGGATAGGCAAACTCCTTTGGTAAACCCGCATCTCCAGAACAGCCCGACCATGCCTGTGGTTAGAAATAAACACCTGTTACTGTGCTACTAGACAAAAATTCCACCTCAGTGGTTTTCTTGTAAGATCAGCTGAGGCAGAACAATGGTCTATCTAGCCCAGCAACCTGTCTTCTGACAGCAACCAGTGCCAGGCGCTTCAGAAGGAATGAGTAGAGCAGGCAATCAGATCCATCCTCCCCTCCTCTCCCCACCAGCCCTGTGAGACCTGGGCTCCCAGCATGTAAGGGATTTTCCAGGATACAGACAGTGGTGGGGGTGCAAGGAGCATTTGGTGCCCGACACGCAATGCTGATGGAGTGGCTCCATCTCCAGGTGTTGCCCAGGCCTTCAGTTGTTCGTTGCACCCTCTGTTGCATTCTGTGGCTCAGCTGTTCAGAAAGGGAGTGATCAGGAGGTAGTGGGTGATAAAGAGATCCAGCTGCCACCCAGCTCATTCTAACGGCCTTAGGCAGGGAGTGGGAAGAGCAGCATGGCTCTAAGCATGGGCATCGCAGCACTAGCAGGCTGCTCTGCTCAGCCCTGTATGCCTGGGAGCTGGAGTGGGGCCTTTTTAAAAATCCCACCCTGCCCAGGCACATGGCCCAGGGAGGGAGATGTAAAATGCCCCGAGCCTGACCAGGGAGTGGCCACCAGTGGCTATAAGGTCCCCTTAAGATAAGTAAACCCCCCTCCTCCCAGGCAAGATGTGATGGTGGGATCAGGAAGGAGCCAGCAAAAAAACCCTGCTTTGAGTGGGAGGGTGGAGACAGCGCTGGGTGCTGGGAGGGAAACTGGCCGCGCCAAGTGCAGGGTGCCCCAGGGGAGTCCAGAACTGGGCAGAGCGCTGGGCCCATGCCTAAGGAGGTGAGGGGACTGGGGACCTGTGTCCTGAACCCTTCTTTTATGTAGCAATGCCTCTGCTCTACAGTAGCCTTGTTACATAGTCAGACTGATAGCACTGAATTTGGTCGTAGATAGCGTGCGTCTTTCTGTTTCAGTCAGCCTGTCACGAGCAGAGGTAAAAAGGCAGCAGCTTACATTGGAGAAGAGAAGCCCCACCATCCCTCAAGATGACACCAGGACAGATGCCTGTTTGATCTGGGGAAGAACATGTGGTTGTCCATTTGCCATCTGCAAGTCCTTCAAGCAGCGCATATAAAAGGAGAAGTAGTGCAGGCTGAAAAGCTGCCTGATGGAAAAGTCCATGAGACCTAAGGCGACTCAGAGCACAAATTTCACACACGGGCTTCTGGTGTCATAACTTCTCTCCAGTGCTCCCACCCTCACACATTCGGGATCTAATTCAGGAGCAATTAAGGGCGACTCAGAGTGTCCATGGGAAAGTCCTAGGACTGAGTGAATGACTGACTCGGAAGTCAGGCCCACACTCGAAAATTAGGTCAACCCAACTACCCCACTCAGACGTGACAAACCAACACCCCCCCCCCCGAGTGGCGTATTTGAGCTGTCCTGTCCCCGAGTGTGGGCAGCATTAGGTCAACTCAGCAACCTGGGGGAAGTGGATTATCTAGGCCAGCAGAACCACTCATTGTTGCAGTGAGGTACTGCAGTTGCACCTCTGTAGTGTTTCAAGTGTAGACAAGCACAAAGTAATTTTGCCTGCACCAAGCCCAGTGCCCACTGCAGAAAGTGAAGAGGTGCTCTTCAAAGGAGCAATTACTGCCAATGTGGGAAAAAGTGGAACAGGGGCCTGTGATGCTGCACCACAGCAGAGAGCTGATCCAGAAACCTTCCCCATCTGCTTCAGTTAGAGACTTGAGTCTCACACCAATCCTTCTATTCCCTGCCATGGCTTCTGCACTAGAAGTTTCTTCATCCAAAGACTAAGAGTCCTCTGGTGATTCTGATAGGCATTCTCCATGAAAAAGGACATTGCTTATACAGAAAGAAAGTAAGTCCAGGCAGGAAGGCCTAAGGAGAAGAGCTTCTAAGAGACCTGGGGATATTAATTCAAATCTATTCAACCTTTGTTCCTTCAAACCAGCCAAACATCCCTTTCTTATATGATCCACAACAATGGCCATATTAACCCTCATGGCCTCCAGAGCTGCAATTTAAGGGACAAGTTCTCCCACAAAATATGGCATCCATTCTCGAGTCTCTGCTGCAGATTCTTATCTTTCCCATCATGCTCCTCAGCATGTTCAAGATACAGAGGAACAACAAATTTTAAGAGCTGGTGAAATACCAGCCCATCAGGACAATCCTTCTGGGTTCTTCTTCCTTCCCTGATGAGACCATTTCATGGGAAACACCACTTTCAAGGGATTCTTTTTAAAACTTTTCAGGAAATATTGATGCGTTTTGCAAAAACATTGGCAGCTCCTTTGGAGATAATTCAGGTTAAAACAAATTTTTTTTGTATTCAACAGCACAGCCAGCATCCATAGTAGGGTTGCACTACTTATTAGTGATGGACTACTGGAGCTAACAAGATCTCTTAGCTGCTCCACCCCTGTAAAATGCATTGACTGTAGACACCAGCTGCCATCTAAAGGATTTCAGTGTTTTTACACTCCTACAACTCCATCACCACTAATTGGCTGAAGCCAATGAGCAATCGAAAGAGTCTAAGAATTCTCCCCCTAAGGAGAAAGACCCCGAGAGACTGGAGCTTTGTGGAAAGACTTAGGCCACATACACACGATCACTTTATCGTGTGATAAGGCTCCTTACCGCGCAATAAAGCTTGGAGCGTACACATGAGCATTTTCCCTGTTGCGCGGCAATACCCTCTTGCACCGCAACAGTTAAACCACTCAAATTGAGAGTGCTTAGGCTTACCGTGTGTATAGGTTTTCCAATTTAGACAGTCTCCGGAAATGTCCCAGAATGCCAATCAAGTCCACTCTGGGACATTGGAGCTGTCAAATATGTCAATTTCACTGCTTGGTGGCTGGGCTTCGGGAGGCAGCAGGGGCTGCAGCCAGTCCCCTAGCCCAGTGAACCCCTGGGGCAGCCCACTGCCAGCCCACTGCACTGCTTCTTGTAGCGCAAAGGAGCATTCACACATGTGAACGCTCCTTTGCACTACAAGAAGCACATATGTACACACAAAAGCGCTATATTTATAGTGCTTTCCTTGTCCCGCAACAGCTTATTGCAGGACAAGTTTGTCGTGTGTACATAGCCTCACTGCCCAAGACTCAGGAGTCTCTGCATTCATTAAAAGTCTCAGGATTCACATTCAGATCGTCAGGTTTATACATTGGTTTCAAAAAAGTAAGTTTTGTCCCCCATCTTCCTTCTCCAGATGCAGGAAGACTCACCATCCTTCTATTTCATATTCCCAACACCAGAGGCCTTCTGAACAATCTGGAAAGAGATCTAGAGCTCTGAAGTAGCAGTCAGTGCCACCATCTTTTCCTGGAAATGCTCAGGTGGGGCCAGATCCCCAAGATGCAGAGTGAGGAGAACATCCCTCCATTCAGAGATTACAAGGCCATAAGGGAGCACTGTGATCATCTAGTGTGACCAACATGATAACCCAGGCCAGAGACCTGCCTCACAAGAATTGCTAGAGCAGAGCTTTTAGAAAAAAAATCTAACCTGGATTTTAAAACAGTCACTGATGGAGAATCCAGCATGACCCTTGGTACATTGTCCTAATGGTTAATTACTCTTGTTGTTAAAGTTAATATCTTATTTCTAGAGCCCTGCGCAGATACAAATATATAGACCCACATCCAGTGGAACAGACTTACTGACTTACAACCCACCTTCTCTTTTAGATTTAACTATATCTGCATCTGCCCATCAGCTGTTAAGCCCTTGCTACCTCAAACAGCTGCTGAGCCCACCCATTTAACAGCTGCTGAGCCCTGCCAGCCACCCAACAGCTGATCAGCCAGTCACTGCATCCCAGCTGGCAGCTGCTCCAGCCCTACACCAGAAGTCATAGAGGTTCTGATCTTCATGACCATCTAAGCATTATCTGCAAGAAACATTCCATGGATAGCTGCAGATTTGCAGCCAACATGCATACTACAACAGCTTGACTGAGAGGAGGCTTGGCTTTAACCAGTACTGACTCTCTCAACCTTGGTTTCCCATATGGGCTTTCAAAAATCTGTGGGCCAGCTGACTGTTTGAGTGTCACCTTGTTTTTGAAAAGGTTGCATGGGGTCACTGTAAATACCTATGAAGAGCACTTCTCCCTGCACAGCACTGTATAAACCTCCCGCCGGAGTCTGGCTTGACTGCGGGAAGCCAGAGACAGAGAGCGCTGGTGCCAGCGTCAGAGCTGTGAAGGCCATGGGCCTGACCTGTCGATCTGTTTTAAGGACTCACTCCCAAGGGACTTGTTATAGGTTGGAGCCCAAAAAAGATGGTTCCTCTTCATCATTTACCACTGCCTAATCTGCCATCCACACTTACTGTGCCAACAGGTTCTAACTGAGTATTCATCTAAACTAGGCAAGGTCAGAAACAGGTTTGTGTGTCTCTTCCATTATGATCAGGGCCGTATCCAAGTGTCTTCCTCTGAAGGAAAGCAGGCGAAGGCCAAGGGGATACCCATTTCTACCCTGGATAAAGATAAAGCAATGGTAGCCTTACTCCTAGAGAGCAGTCTCTAGCTACACTCAGCAATGGTTGCTTTCACTCTCTCTTTCTCTCACCTGGTGTTGGATCCTAGGCACGAGAAGGCAGGTTCTTTAAGATGTGCCCATACTGCTACCACAAGGGCCATGTCAGAAAGTAGAGTTGGATCAAGGGATCAAGTGAAGAGTGAAACACACCAAAGTTTATCCCACTTGAAACAATAAATTCTGCAGTTCTGACCACATGCTACTAACTCTACTCTCCCTCGATGGGTGGGAACAGTCAGTGCAGAGAGCTGCGAGATAAAGAAATACTTTGTTGACAGAAGAAACATGTTTTTCAGCTACACGGTGCTTCTTCGGGTCTGGAAAACGTAAGCAGAGTATCAACTAAATCTGTCCCAGCTTTTAAGAGGTTAACACGATGCAAGAAACTACTTAAAATGCACAGGGTAATTAACATCCCTGCAGTCACTGGACAAAGAGGGATTAGTGGGTTACCAAAACCTGTAGTGAGCCATAAAGCCAGCATCTCTGGCGAGCCCATGATTTCTAAGCCATGTCTATGTTGCACAAGTTATGCTGGCTCAGTTAGTGCATTGTTCATGAGTGTGCATCCTTGGTTTCTTATGTCAGTGATGAACACACTCACCAGGAACACATGTGTCGACACAATGCAATCCACCCCATCCAGCACATTTGCTTTTGGGAAGTTTTGGCAATGCATGCTGGGAAAGAAAAGCATGGTGCAACGGGAGATGGGGAGCGAGGGGCTGGCTTCCCAGCATGCAACTTTCTCACCTCATAACATCATCCAGAGCCCATAATTACTGGGCTAGTTTTAAAAGCCCACAAACTCACACAGCTCTCCTCACTGTCAGCCATCTGACAGAAGCCTGGAGCCTGCACAGCTCTGCACTAGGTTTGTAAGTATAGTAAGTACAGCACACACTAGACTTGTGGCTCTGGAAGTGCCGAAGAACCACCAGATCAGCAGAGAACATGACCAATTCCTAGAGGCTGGATTCCTATGGGCCATAGTGAAAACCAATTGAAGGGGATCAGTGGAGTTCACAGAGCAGCTGCAGATGACAGAGGGCTGCCTCTGGGTCCATGAAACGAGCCCTGACTGATGGGATCACACCATCGTGCAGGCTTGGGATGAAGCTCAGCCCAGCCCCACTGTGCAGGGACACCAAAATGAGAGCTGCACTGATAGAGGAGAAAGGAGTGGTGGTTTCTGTGTGGAAGCTTGCAACCCCAGATTGCTACCAGTCAGTTGGGAATCATTTTGGAGTTGGACAACTCACTACAGGGCCATTGTCATACAATTGTGCAGGGCCACTGATTGCCCCCTGCTGTACAGGGCATAGTGGAGGGTTGGGGGGTACCTGAGCTGCTACTGTCTATATATCCCTATTCTAGCACCAAGCCACTTTACCACAGAGTAAGGGATATTCAACAGAAAGGGATTTTTTTTATGGTCCTGCAGCTGTTGGGAATTCACTGAAGACACTCCACCAACATCAGTGTGGGCCGACCAGGGAAGGAGCATGACGTGTACATCTTTAAGAACACAGGCCTGTTCGGAAAGCTGCAGGCAGCAGCTCTCTCTCCCAACAAGAGAAGGGCCATTGGTGATGTTGAAATGCCAGTAGTATCTAGACTGCTCTGGCTCATGAAGCCGTAAATCAACCACCCATACATTTATTAGTGTCTGCCACTGATCCTACGAGTTGTGTCCCGCTGTACAGTAACAAGTGGGTGCTTTCAGAACTAACAGGC
Organism: Pelusios castaneus; assembly: GCA_007922175.1. Classification (NCBI taxonomy): domain Eukaryota; kingdom Metazoa; phylum Chordata; order Testudines; family Pelomedusidae; genus Pelusios; species Pelusios castaneus. The sequence goes on from ML686214.1 coordinate 1,195,662, forward strand.
AATCTGTAGCATATATCATGAACTAACAAAGATTAATTATTTTCCAGATAATTGTCTTTTCTTCCATCACAAAATGAGTGCAAAAATAAACTGCAATTTAAAAGCAAATGCATTAAAAACTTAGTAAGTGAACAGAACAAAGTTTGAGAAAGAACTTCCATGTCCATTTTACCTACACACACAACAACCACAGCCCTCATTGGCTGGTGCATACAAAGTCAAGGTTGTGGAGTGGTGGGGGTGGGGATGCAGCCCTGACACCATGTGGGAGATGCTGCAGTGGAGTTCTCCATCGACCACAAAGTGAGGTAAGCCTGGGACAGCTGAACCTGTAGATCCCCAAAAGTCTGCAGCATCTGTGTATGTGGCCAGAGAAGCCCCACTGCATCCTGCTCCATCTGCCTCTCCTTTTCTTTCTGGGACACAGGCCTCTCTCCTGCCTACTCTTTCCTTCCAGGCTGTCTGCAATGTTCATCTTCCAGGCCCTTGGCTCACAACACTTACTGGCTTGCAGAATCTCATTGAACACACCATCCCAAATCCTCCTTTCTCCTCACCTGGCTCAGGTCTTCCACAGGCATGGAGGGGTTGGCACTCAAGGCCACAACGGCAGAAGTTGCAGATAAAATACACAGATCCTACTGTCGAAATAGTCACAACGGAAAGTGAACAATAAGATTCAGAACTGCCTGCCTTTGCTTCCCTAAACAAAACACGTTTGTGCTTCTTGTCACTTCTGCTTCAGACCATTCGTGCACGGCCCCACTCCCAGCCCCAGCATGCCAGGGGTGAGGGAAATGCGGAGGGAGCTGCTGGGTTCAATGAACTGAGTACAGGGCCACGGCACTGAGTATGGGTACTTGATCCACAAGCATTGGAGGCACCCTCATTCCTGAAGTAACAAAGACACAGAGAACAGCTGCTGCTGGCATCCTGAAGCTGCCCAGCTGGCATACTGCAATGGTGGCTGCTGAAGTGGGAAAGCATCTGACTGAAGAGGAGAAATGAGGCTGCCCTTCCCACAAATCTTTGGGAGAAGATAGCAGAGTGCCTCCATGAAAATTTCAGCAACATATCTCATAATTCAAGGGACACCCCTGTGCACACAAACTGCTCCGTGCGCCCCCGCCCCTGCTTACCTCTACAAGACAATTACATGCATACCTGAGGGTCGTCCCACTGCATCAGGCTCGACTACCAAGACTGCAGTGGGGCTGTAACAGTCCTGGCTTGTGGCATAGCTGGACCCCCCCATCGCATGTCCCACCTCCTCCTCCTCTTCCTCTATTGCCTCCTCACTGTCACACCAGGGGTCTGTGCTTCAGGCTCCTCAGAGATAGCCATGTGGGGTCTCTGCCGAGGATGGCATGCAGATCTTTTTGAGAGCAGGAGGTCTGCAGCTTGGCACTGGAGTGCCTGTTGGCCTCCCTGGCCTTCTGATCCACCTGCTGCAGTTCTTACCCTCTCCCACAGCACTGCTACCAGTCCCTGTTGTATCCCTTTCCTCCATCCCCTGAACAATCTGCCCATGGATGTCCACATTTCTGCTCCTGGTCTGCAGCTATGCTTGAACAGCCTTCTCTCACCACTGGCCCAGAAGATCCAATATCAACCTTCTACTCCAAGCCAGAATGTCTGACGCTTGCAGCCAGCATGGTCAGCTGGGCAGTTGCACACAACAGTGGAGCACTGTGAGGTGTGCATGTTGAACCAGATAACCAAAAAATCATTTAAAAAATGCATGGGCTTTAAAGAGGAGGCAGAGCAGTGGGGCTTTCTGCCTCTGTGACTCCTGGGCAGTGGCCTACACCACTGTGCTCAGAGCAATCAGTGTCAGGCATTGTGGGACAGCTGCAAGAGGGTGAAGCTGCTGTGAAGAGTGAATTTCCCATGACTTGGGGACTGGGGCAGCAAGGACCTGGGGGCTGCTAAAAACCTGTGTATATATTAGGAATGGGTGGTGGGTTGTTAAGGCTAATAAGAGCACTGGTGGGAGCAAAACGCTGAGGTCTGCACATGATTTGGGCAGCAGAAGGCCGAAGCAGCATGGGGGCGTGTGTAGAACTGCTACAAGGGCGTAGGGTCTAGCAAAGTTATGAATTTAAATTCCTAGGATCACTTTCTGAAACTGCTGTGCAGGTTCCCTTTGAGGCCGAGAACTGAGGTCAGATCTGGAGCATGTGCATTATGAAAGGCATACACCCACAGGTGATAGGGTGTTTGGGTCTTATTTTTCTGTGAGACTTCATTGAACAGCGTAGTGATTGTCTGATACCATCCACACTGGTGTTATCAGGCATTTGATGCATGGGATGAGGGATATGTCTGTAGATTTTGCATCTGTTGTTCTGCCAGGGCCTGGTGTCCAAGTTGATGGTCCTACTCTGCAAAGAGCTTGCTTCAGATACTACCAAGGCATTAGTTGTCCATTTCATTTAAAGTGCTTTCTTTGCATTAGCCTGTTATGCTTAATCTGTCTCCCCTTATATTTAGCTGTGACACTTTAGTTACCTTTGCCAGACTTGAAAAGCAGCTCTGTTGAGCTCAAAACCAGAAGTTGGTCCAGTAAAACATATTATCTTCCCTCACTTTGTCTCTCCAGCCCCCAACCCAACTAAAACATCATTGCAAACAAAACATATTTTAACATACTAGAGGTGATCTACTGTAACCCCTGAGAATGAGGAGTCACAACATCTCAGAGCCCCACACCAGCACACACCCCAATGGTAAAGAGCTAGTCTCTGAGTTTTAAGAGCTTTTAAACTGGCAGGGAGAGGGGAGGCAGCAGCACAAATTTCTCAGAATCTGAACCTCACAATCAATCTTGCCAACTTACCAACACATCTATCCCAGTGTGAATAACATTCTTCAGGTAGCCCAATAGCTTGTGAGCTTTTATCAGGTCCACACTGGGCATGTCCTGCAGGGGGTGATATCCCTCCACTGGATAAGTGCTGGAGTGTTAAGAAAAGTCCACTAGCCAGAATGAAACCTTGTCCGGGAAGACCTGCCAATTGGCTCTGCAAGGAGACGGCCATGTCTGTGCTGTAGGACATAGGCCCTAAACTCTCTGGGCAGAATTGAGACTGCACCATGCTTACTAGACAACACACCAAGCAGGGGACAGCCATTCCCAAAGACCACAAAGAAGTACAAGTATTTCAGACTGTGCTCGCTGAAGTACTGACGGGAACCTCTTCATCTCAGTGAGTTATGTCACCTCTGGGATGCTCAGGGCCCTAGAGATGCCCAGCTACGGGCAACCATTCCCTCCCCTCCCACAAACATGAAACACCCCACTTTGTCATGCCAGGAGATACAGTAGAGCCCCGTCAGCGGAAGGTGGGAAGGGAGCTACATTCACAGCCCCCTTGGGACTTATATTGCCAGCTTCCAGCCCAAGGGCTGGCTGAGAGCACATCTGAGCTGGACAACGTGGGTAGAATTGTGGTTCGCAGAGTTTGGCCTGTGCACTCAGTGCCTGGGCCCAGATTGGTCTAGGTTAGGGGTGGATAAAATATGGCCCATGGGCTAAATCCGGCCCACCAGAGGTCATCATCCCCCCCGCCATTCCTGGCCTGCTCCCCTGTCCCCCTTGGCTGGCACTACGTTGCTGTGCACTGGGGCTGTGCCGCCCTCCTCCACCCTTGCCCGGCCTGTGCTACACCACCCCCGTCTGCCCTTCCCCAGTCTGTGCTACACCGCCCGCCCCCCCCCCCCCCCCCCCACACACACACACACACACACAACCCGGGTCGGCACTGTGCCATGCCACTCCGGGGCTGGGGCCAGCGCTGCGCCGACCCCTTCTGCCCCTGACCAGCTCTGTACATCTCCCTGCTGTCTATCCATGCCTCCCACCCCCTTCGCTCCCAGCACCCCCCCACCAGCTCTCCTCCCTCAGCTCCCACCCCAACCCAGGCCCAGGGCTGGCTCTCTGCCACCCCCACTGGCCCACCTGCAAATTTTACTGCCCACCCCTGGCCTAGGTGCAGCTGTTCTTCCTAGCACCCCAGGCTTATTGTAAAAGGATATCAGAGTGGGCGGCTGCCAAAGTTAAAAGCGACCGATTCTTTGAAGGAGAGGCTGATTGCGGGGAAGTACGCCATGCCAGCTCCCCTGGTGATGTTATCGAAAGCTGTTCCCAGAGAGACTCCATTCCTGAAAGAAGACAAGAACCCCCACTCGGCTTTAACCAGCTGGAAGTGGTTTCTGGTTCATCCACCGGACACAGAACATAATCAGAGGAGATGGCAATAGATATGGGATTTCTGGTAATTACTGTGATCACACAGCGAGAGAGATAAACACCAGCAGATTTCAAAATCACCACCAGCTACCAGGGGCCCACAAATCCCCCTAGACACATGCTCCAGAATCTCATTCAGAAAACATCTCTAGCCCTTGTAGCACTGAGGTAACCCCAAAAACATGAGCTGAGCATGAAGCTATGGCATTAACTGAGACAACAAAGATGATACTCACAGGTGCAACTTGCCTGCAGGCAGGGGGGCTGGAATCTAAGGGCTTGTCCACACAGCACCCCCAGCATGAACCACAGGGGTGTGACTTGCAATGTGCACAGAAGTTCTGTGCTGGACACTGCTGCAATGAACAGAAAGGGGCTGCATTCCTATTAACATAGCCCAGCTGGAAGAGAACTAGCATGACATTTGTGGGAATGAGGCATCTTGCAGCTCACGCCAGCAGCATTTACACGGCACAGCTACAGAGTGGCAATTTGGCACATGCTGCAATTCACACCCTGCAGAGTGTACAGCAGCCAGCCTTAGAGATCTGCTGCATCCTGCACCCACATTAAGTACTTGCAGTGTGTCACACACCCGCACTTGCTGAGTCCTCTGTTCCGCCCAGCGCCAAGCCTCACTCTGCTCCCATCCCCTGGAGAGAACCACGGGTCTGCTCTGCCAATCAATTGGATGTCTTTGAGCCAAGCCCAGCAGCCCCCAACTTGCCCTGCTGAAAAGGGGAATTGAGAGCTTGGTCCACATGGGGCTGGCAGGAATGCCCACCTGCCAGAAGACGTTTCTTACTCAAAGGGGACAGGAGTACGGGCTGTTACACCCTAAGTGCCCCAGAAGGGGGAGCTCTTCTCTGTCACAGAGTTTAAAGGTGACCCTCAAAGGATTTTTTAAAATGAGCTTATCTGTTCGAAAGAAGCAAACAAGGCCCAAAGGCAGCCTGCAAGAGTTCCCCACCTCTCCCCCCAATGCTGCACAGCTTGGGGGTCTGCACGTGGCCTTTGGAGCTCTCATCCTTCAATCAAGGGCTGAGAGGTAGACTCTTTAACAAAGACACCCAGTCATTGAAGGTAAACAGCTGTCCAATTCAAAGAAGCATTAGACAGTGGCTGGAGCTCCCATCCCCTCACTCATTGGTCTCACATTTAATTATTTCACTAGCTCTCCAGCCCGAGTCTTCCAGGCTAGACACAAATGGAATTTCTCACAGAGAAAGCAAGCAGAAAAAAGTATTTCTGAAGATGATTTCAGGCCTTCCATAGCCAGCAGACAGTGCAAGGGACAAGCCCCATTCACACTCTGCTTTGCAGCTCCCTTTAACAGGCTGGTTTAAACACTCACCCATGTCTCATTCTCTAGCCTTGTACCAGCCTTTTAGAAGTTTAAAGCCAAAGTCTGACATGGACTCACCCTTCCACTCACTGCTCTGTGTGCCTTCAGCTGCTCTGTATCTCAGGCAGGGAAGCACAAAGCAGCAGATCTCTGGTTCGCTTCATGGACCGGGGCAAGGGGAGTTTACACAGCCGTGAGAACCTGAGAGTGTCCTCATCAGCAGATGGCTTTCGTCAGCCTGCCTGGGAACAGTGCCTCCATCTTCAGGTTATTGCCTGAACCCCTGAGCTGCTTTCAGCTGTCTTCATTGAGAAGTTAACCTGGCTCCTATGTGCACACAAACCTCTGATGCATCTTTACAGAGCTTTCAACCCAGACCAACTGGCTCACCTAGAGTGACAGGCTAAAGCTGCTTTCATTCAGGCTGGTAACCTATCCATTTTGCAGTCAGGAAGCAGCTAGACCTCCAGAACCTTCCCACAACTCCTCACATGCCCAGGACAGACAAGTTCTCCCACAATTCATTGCAAAAGAACCAGAGAGTATCTCAGCTTACTGCAGTGCTAAGAACCACAGGAGATGCTCCCAGAAGCCCCAGCGATACACTCGGAGAGGTGCAGAACCAACATGGCCCCAATAACTTGACTAGATCTTTGCAGTGTGGCTGCTCACAAAGGAGCTAAGCAAACCCAAGCAACAATCACCCAAGTTAGTGCTGCATTAAAGACATCCTCTATAAGCCATGGGCTTTATGACTATTGGGAGCCAGGGTGGAAGGTTAAGTACCCTACCAAGCTGCTCCTTTGGCCAAGGCCCAGCCATGGGAATACAATATTTCTGGCACCCGCCAAGAACAGCTCAGTGAAACCCTGGCAGCATCTGCTGAGAACAGAGAAAAGAGAAACATTTACACTAAGCAGGGCTAGTCAACACAGCAGGGAGCCCTGTAAAGATGCTTACAGGCAGAAAGCAATGGTCCCCTCATCCAGGTCTATCAGACAGCTGACGATGTCTCCGGCTGCCCAAGACTGCACAAAAAGAAGGAAGAGGTTTAGAGGCATAACTAGATGTTCAATCAGCTTCCCATGGGATATCCCAAACCAGAGCAGGGGCCAGATACCCATGCCAGACCAGCCAAATCATGGGATTTCCAGCTCTTGGGAAATGTTGCAGTTTTGAAATCTGGTTTCATTATGAAAAAGTAATCCAAGTTTTTATAACAGGTCCATGAGCCAGAAATCCCCCACTCCACTCATTTCAGTAACAGACAATTCCAAAACACTAACGTGAAACGCTTATGTCAGCCCATAGAGCTGGCTGGCCAGAGTCTGGACACCCAGGGGGTCCCTGGCCCAGATCAGTCCACACAGCAGTGCTACCACAGACCCCTAGAGAGTCTCAGGGCTTCCAAGATCTTGGCTTCTCAGCAGGCTGCTTGGGAATCCCTGCAACTCGGGGCTGGAGACAGGGCTCCCTGAACCCCTACTATTAAATCTGGAGCCACACCCCAGTAAGGCCTTGTCTACATTGAAAAAATAAGTTGACATAACATAGATTGACTTAGTCACTGCAACAATTACAGCATCCCCACTGCCCTTCTTGGGTGAGTGGTGTGTCTCCTCACCAGAAACACTTCCACTGACCTCAGGGGGCAGTGTGGGGAGCTGAGAAACCAGACTTTCAGCTTCCATGCTGCCAGCAAGCTGCCCCTCCCTATTTCTATATCCAGGGGGAAGCCACCCGTAGCTTTTCCCATCCTGGCTCACAGTCATGGAATTGACAAGAATGACATAACTACTGACGTAAGGGAATGCCATGTCCACATTGACACCACGTCACCCTATCTGTCTATTCAGACATAAGCCTGACATCTCTTACTGAGATGGTTCTACGATGTTCCCATAGCATGGGAGTTCCATTGGTGGGAGGAGCATTTGAATGCGTATACCTTCATTGATTTGTCAGCAAAAGCTGATTTTGGTTGACAAAATCTCTAGTGTAGAGGAGCCCTTAAAGTCAGGGCTCTCAGCTCCACACACAGCAGGGCCCTGGGAGTCCTTGCAAGGACAGGCTGCCCCAGAGTCGCACACCACGGCAAATCCGTACAGGAGGACATTCTGCCTCCTAAAGTTGAGGAAGGCCTAGTGCCTAGCACTGCACCTTAACAATCCCTCGAAAACCTTTTGTCAATTTTACTTGCAGAAAGCAAAGGTGAGAAGAGCCTTCCAAAAACAAAGGACACCTACCCCCTCCTGGTAAACACCCACCACAAGGTCACCACTCTGTATCTGACCTTTCAGTCCCCATTGCTAAAGGAAATCTGCACAACTCCCTTGGAAGAGGAGCTTGGAAGCTGAAATTCATAACTTTGCTAGACACTTGGGTCTTTTACACACTAAGGTTTTATTGTGGAATAAGTTGCCTTATTGTGCAATAAGAATGCCACCGTACACACTGAAAAGCTCCTTATTGCATTACAACTTCCCTGTTGTAACGCAATAAAAAAACCACCTGAACGAGAGAAATAAGTCCTTTTGAGGAAAACCTTTTCCGCAAAAAAGGCTCTGTGTACAGTGAGTCAGTTTTATGCCATTTATGCCAATCAAGGCCACTCTGGGACACTGGAGCTGTCATATTTGTCAATTTCTCTGATCTAACAGAGCAGGGAAAGTGACAAGTAATGGAATATGCCAATTTCACTGCTCTGTTCCAGCAGTGAAACTGACATGGGGGGCTGCTGCAGGGATGGGAAACCCCAGTGAAGCGGGGTCTGTCCACCTGCCACTGGGGACTGGGGAGACCTTGTGGCTGCCCTTCTTGGACAGAGGACCAGAGGCAGCCACTGGGGCTACACGTCCCGATGGCAATGGGGCTGCAGCCACCAGGGCTCCCGGTGGCTGCAGCCCCACTGCCCCTGGGAGCCAGGAACCCTGGCGCCGGGGAGCTGGGAACCCTGGCAGCTGCGGCCTGCTTTGCTTTGCTGGCTGCTGCATATCACTCTGCAGAGCTAGCTCCACTCAACACCACCAAGTCATTGCTCACACCAATTAAGGCTTCTTTAGAGCATGTCACTGCAGCTGAGGAACGCTAGATGCTGAAGCTATAGCGCTTGGCAAGCAAGCTAACCTGTGGCCTGGCAGGAAGGCCCAAGAGCGAAGGAGAGCTCCCTCTGAAAGCAGGCACTTACTTTGCCATAGTTGGTGGTGGTGACGTTCCACTTGCGCACCCTGTTTCCATCATATGCATACGAATCTGGTGTGTCTCCTACCCCCTCCTGCACAGAGATAAGACGAGAATTGAGAAGCACAGGCACGAAGAGCTCAGCACCCAGAGCAGCAGCAGCTGCATGGGAGGGAAGCATCAGGACACAGAGTAGGCTTTAGGGCCCTCCACTGCAGGAGGAGAGTTAAGACTGTAAATCTAGTAGCTCACACACACACACACACGTCCCCCAAGCTGCGGCCTAACACTGAGCATGGCCTGTGGTCCTTCTGGGGCAGCAGCAGACTGCCCTCCGCACTTCCGCAGTGCCTGCAAAGATGGCACAAACTCCAGTATCCTCTGCCTTTTTACAGAGCAACTCCCTCACCGCCCTTTAACCCAAACCAGAGAACAGGAACAGTCATCACACCCGTACACTCTACACCTCCAGCTGCTCCCCACTCTCCTCCCGGCTAATCAGACATCAACTGAAAACAGGCAGGCCAAGTGCCACGTGAAACCAATAGCCCCCAATGCCTAGCAAGTCTTTATGGGCCCTGCTTCTGCCACCACCAGAAGCCATGCAGCACCTGTTGGCAAGACCCATGTTGATACCCTGATGCTGTCACTGTTCCCCGTCAGCCCTGCACATCGTGCTCTCAGGATGCCAGAGGAGAGAGCAGCAGGGAAGTACCATGAGACGCAGCATCTGCTGTCCCCAGCTGTGCATCCAGCACAAGCACAGGTCGCACTGGAGCGATTCGGGGGCCCCCTGCACTGCACTCATTCTGCAAACGCAGAAGAAATGGCTTTGAGAAGAGCCTTGTTATTCCAGGAAGCTCAGACAGTGACAGCGTGGGCATGCGCTGGGAAAGATGAGAGCAGAAGGACAACAGAACGTGCAGCTTGGCCTGCATGCTGAGGCAGCGGAACAAGCAACAGAGCAGCCCTGCCGGAGCCAAGTTACTGTACCTCTTGATTAAACCTGCAGTTAAGAGTGCACCAGCCGATCTGCATGAGCCCCTGGGAGGAGATGAGCACTTCATAGATCCATTTCCCTAACAAAGAGAGGGGAAGAGCAGGGGTGATAAGGCCAGACAGCAGAGACTCAGAGCCCAATGCCACAGAACAGCAGTGAGTTACACTGCCATCCCAGGAGCGGCTGTCATGCCCACAGAAGCCCAACCCCCTCTGCCAACTCCTCCCACTTGGCATCAGTCAATGGCATCTCCACCCTCCCACACACCCCAGACACCAGTGCAAAAACTAGGGTTTTAAAGGCACCTCTCCAGCTGCATAACCTGCTTCCCCCTGCTGCCACAGCAGGCTTCCTATCCCCTATCCGCTCACTGCCCTCACCTTTATACACGCAGGTCGTGGCCCTGATGGAGCCGAAGTTGCTGTGGCCAATCACCTGAACCGAGGAACAAACAAGGGAGATTGTTACAGCTGAGGCAGGTTCCCCCAGCACAGGCTCATCACTGGCACATCCCACCACATGCAGCCCAAGTCATGGGGGAGAACTTTCCATCTGAAGGCAGGGGGCAAGTTGCTATCCAAGGCAGCACATATCAAGTCCCATGATCAGAACCAAACTCACCAAGAGGCTTCAGCAGCAATTGGTCTGGAGCTACCTAGAGGCTTACATCCCACAACACATGGTGTGTGCAGCACACTAGAGGCTGAGTAGGGCCCAGCAGCAGCAGCCAGCTCCTAAGGCAGGTAGATTGCTGCAGGACTGCAGAGCGTGCAAGGAGGAGCAGGGAGAGATCTGGCTGGCCCCTAGACAAGCCACACAAAGCCAGACTGGAGACAAGGATATTGGGTATTTATTATGGCTCCCCCGATTTCTTCCAGGCACTGAGGAATGACTAGCCATGCTACAAGGGGCTCCCGATTTCAGAGCAGACAAGTAGGTCGGGGTTTGGGTAATGACAGGCAGTTTACACATGAGTCAGTTTCATTTGGCTTGATAAGTCCTAGATCCAGAGGAGGAGAGATGGGGCAGTGGCAGGAGAGGCATGAAGGACAGAGGGAAAAGAACAACATGAGGTTGAGACAAAGAACATAAACATGGGGCCCAGGAATATGAGGGGTGGGGTCAGTGGGGCAGCTGGAGAAGGGGCTAGATCCTAGCAGTCTGTGTCAATTCGCTCTGTCAGTGACTGTGTTGGGGAACTAAGGCTTCAGAAGGAGAGGTAGTGGGTGACAGGAAGTGGGGCTGTCTGGCCAGGGGGACAGTGCACAAGGAGAGAACAAGTCACTGCAGCAATGGGGGACCCCATCTGCAGCTGGACTAGGGGGTTGGCCCAAACTGGCGAAGGCAGCCGGTTCAGGCCAGTCCCCTAGCTCAGCCCCGGGGCTTCGGGTGGCACCGGGGGCTGTGCGTTTAAGCGCTGCAGCACCCGCCGCCACCCAAAGCCCTGCAGCTGGACTAGAGGACTGACCCCAACCGGCTGCCCTCGCTGGTCCAGCGGGCCAATCCCCCAGCCACCGAACCTGGCAGCTTCAATATATGTCAATTTCACTGCTCAGCTAGAGCAGCGAAATTGACATATTTGACAGCTCCAGTGTCCCAAAGTGGCCTGGCTTGGCACTCTGGGACATTTCCGGAGGCTGTCAACAGTGCAACAAGCGTCCACACAGGCTGTACCATGGAACAACTGTTCCGTGGTAAGCCTTAACCACCCTTGTTTGGGGTGGTTTACATATTGCGCGGCAAGAGGCTGTTGCCGCATAACAAGAAGCTTTCCTGCGTGGACGCTTTGATTGTTATCGCGCAGTAAGGAGCCTTACTACGCGATAACTTTGTAGTGTGTACAAGGCCTTAGAGCATGTGTTTCACTCAGGAGCGGTACAGCCATCCAGAGCTTCACTGAGCGCCACCCGCCAAAAGGATGTTGGGGGCTTGCTCTGAAGAACACGCTGCAAGAGGCCAACTCAGGCTTGTAGACAGCCCTTTAAGTCTCCAAGGGCCATTCCACACAGCGCCGCTCGTCACACTCACCCCAAGCAGGTCATCATCAACCAGCAGGAGTCCTTCAAACCCACTGGTGTGGTCCAGCACCACAACAGAGGGACCAAGTCGCCCCTCCACCACCTGATCTGAAATGAGAGTTGCAGAAAGGCAGTCAGAGCAGCAGTGAAAACCACAGGGGATTTGTAGTATGAGAGTTTCATGGACGCCGTGAGAGGAGGAGCAGTAGAACCCAGGCATCAGCACGGGATTCCCAGCACGTCCCAGGGGGCAGGGACAGAGGCTCAGCATGGAAGTTCTCAAAGCCGTTCTCAAAGATCTGCAACATCCATCACCCACCAAGTCTCACATGGCACCTGGGACATTTACCTTGACTGTCTCAGGTGTAAGTGACTACAGAATGCCAAGCTAAGCCCCAAGCCAAACATTAGCGCAACCATCCCCAGCTAGTGATGGCAGGCCAGTCACGTGGTAAGGATGGTCTAGTAACTAGATACGTGAAGAGGCAAAGCAGTCACCTCTAACTCAGGGCTCGACAAATCCAAGCACCAGCAACCAGAATTTGTAGCCTGGCGCCTAGCTCTGGTGTCCAAAAATGAAATTACTGGCTCCTTTACTAGGTAGCTGGTGGATTTGGCAGCAGGGCAGCTAGGTGCCTTCATCTGAAGCTGGGTACCTAGCTGCCCACCAATTTTATTGAGCCCTGCTCTAACTGGTTGCGTTTTACTGACTGGGGAAGGGAACAAATGCCTAAGACAATGGCAGGTAAAAGTGTGGGAGCTGAGGAAGTTCAACAACAGCAGGGCAATGAGTCAAAAGAGTAATCCACAGAGAATATCAACAAGCCTGCATATTCCATAGGAGAACAGGACACTCCAGCTATTCTGTCATGAAACTTTGGCAGCAAGGGCTGGATGTGTCACTGCTAAGGAGAGGTCTCTCCAACACACCCATCCACACAAGAGTTCACTGCATATTGAGTTTGTCCATTGCTCTGGAGCAAGCATCCCACCATCCACTGGAAACAGAACTGAATGAAGAAACTGAGCTGTTGCCAAGTGGTCCACAAGTACTCAGAATGCAGGAGTGAAAGAAATGATGAACCACAACCGAGGAAAGCAAGAACCACGCTCATTTAGGAGGCTGCTTCTTCTCCCAATAAGTCACAAGAGGAAGCACCAAGAGAACTAGACACCTAGAGTCTCCTACCTTGGCTGTCCTCTGCCAGCAATCGGTCGAGGTGTTCCTGCAGGTTCTGGAATGTCAGGGGCTTCCTGGGAATAAAGAAGGGAGCGCTTTAGAACTCACGTCACTAAGGTTAAAGAGTTCATGCCTCACGGGCTGGTAAGCCAAAGTTCCCCGGACAAGCTACATTATAAAAGCCCTCAGGTCTCGGTGCTCATCAGCAGCTGAGAACAGAAGCAATCCCATGGGGAGAACTGTGAAACTGTCTAACTGCATTGCTAATAACATAGTGCTTAGAGTCCCAGTCCTGGACTAGGATCCCATCACATTAGGCACTGTATGCAGAAAACAAAAGGACAGTCCCTGCTCAGAGATCTGACAATCTAAGTATAAAACAAGAGACGGGAGCTCAAGAAAACAATGAGACAGCATTGGGCAACAGGACAGGAAGCACTCTCCATGCACCAGCAGCCTAGCCAGTGTCCAGATTTTGTAGGCATCACAGACCAGGAGAGTTTTCATGAGGCAGCTGAAGGAGAATAGAGACAGCTTTGCAAATGTTAAGGGGCTTTCCTCCCAAGCACAGTGCAGACCACTACCAGGGAGCATAGCAGACTAGAAAGACTGCTTCAATATGTTCCAAAGGGGTAGCCGTGTTAGCCTAGTTCGGCAAAACAAACAAGGAGTCCTGTGGTATTTTTAAAGAGCTAACAAATTTATTTATCGCATGAGCTTTCATGAGAGAAAATCCCACTTTGTCAGATGCTTTGAAGCTTCAATATGCTTCAGAATCATAGAACCATAGGGTTGGAAGGGATCTCATGAAGTCATCTAGTCCACCCCCCCCACCCCACCCCCAAAAGCAGGACCATTCCCACTAAATCATCCGAGCCAGGGTATTGTCTAACCGGGCCTTAAATATCTCCAAAGACGGAGATTCCACCACTTCCCTCGGTAACCCACTCCAATGCTTCACCACCCTCCTAGTGATATTTTCCTAATATCCAACCTAGACCTCCCCAGCCACAACTTGAAACCATTGCTCCTTGTTCTGTCCTCTGTTACTACTGAGAACAGCCTCTCCCCCTCCTCTTTGGAGCACCCCTTCAAGTAGTTGAAGTTTGCTATCAAATCTCCCCTCAGTCTTCTCTTCTGCAGACTAAATAAGCCTAGTTCCTTCAGTCTCTCCTCATAAGTCATGTGCCCCAGCCCGCTAATCATTTTCGTTGCCCTCCACTGGACTCTTTCTAACTTGTCCACATCCTTTCTGTAGTGGGGAGCCCAAAACTGGACACAGTATTCCAGATGCAGCCTCACCAGTGCCGAATAGAGGGGAATAATCACATCCCTCAATCTGCTGGCAACACTCCTACTGATGTAGCCCAATATGCCATTGGCCTTTTTGGCAACAAGATCACACTGTTGGCTCATATCCAGCTTCCCGTCCACCATAACCCCCAGGTCCTTTTCTACAGTGCTGCTACTTAGCCGATCGTTGCCCAGCCTGTAGCAGTACATGGGATTTTTCCGTTCTAAGTGCAGGACTTTGCACTTGTCCTTGTTGACCTCATGAGATTTCTTTTGGCCCAATGCTCCAATTTGTTTAGGTCTCCCTGAATCCTGTTCCTGCCCTCCAATGTGTCTACCATTCCCCCCCAGCTTGGTGTCATCCGCAAACTTACTGAGCATGCAAAGTTCCATTAGCCAAGAGCTCTGTATGCCTACCACTAATATACTGGGATCAGGCAACAGCCTTCTACCTCTCAGCTCAATTCCAGGGAGAGACAGAGGAAAAATCCAAAAAGAGAAGCCAGTGTGTTGGACCATCCACCCTTTCCTTGGCTGTCAGACCCTGTATCCTTAAGAAGCCAGTCATCTGACAAAAAGAGTTGGATTCTAAAACAGACACACTGATGCAAATGGAATATTCTAAAGCAGGTTAGCTGGAAAGTTAGTGGCAAAGTAACATGAGACAGTCCACCCTCCTCCCATCCCATAACTTCATCTTACCAACAGTCAGGAGGGCCCAGCATTATTTTTAGTGGTGATGACAGCTCAGATGTGAGCTCAGAATCTAAGCACAGCAGACGCAATGCAAGCCCAACAGTTTTTGAAACACAAACAGCCAGAAAGGGGAACATGTCACCAGAAGGGCTTCGCACCGCCCAACAGCACTTGCACCCACTCTGAGCCTACAGGCCCTCCAGTGGCAAAGCTGAATGTAGAAGTTACGAAGCAGAGGCCCAAGGCTTCTGACCCACCAAATGGGAAGCAGAGTGGAAAACAAAAAGAAACTGAATGCCACAGCTTGGTATCCAGCTTTGCTTTTGTCTAGCACAAGCAATTTCATTTCGACAACACCAAGTAACAAAAAGGCCAACATACCACAACTGAAACAACAGGTCATAGCAAGTGTCAGTGTATTAAGCATCACAACAGAAGCATTGTGTCTAATTTACAGGGTACTGAAGGCCCAATTTTCACAAACAATTACACAACATTTCTGCAGTACTTGCAATTGAATAAGCCAACTGGGCAAGTGTATGCACAGCATGAGGTAGATGTGTAGCTGGCCCTATGTATGTGCAATCACCACATTTACTGTATATCCAAAAGCACATTAGGCCGACAATTATACGTTCACAATTCTAAAAATCAGGCACTGAAAGTCTAACTCTGAGCCCAAGAAGTCACTTCTGCAATACTGGCTTGTTTTTCCTAATAGCAGCATCACATGGCAGCTTTGTTATCAAGTGATCTGGAAAGGGTCCCCCAGTCAGACACGGCATTGCACGCAGGTGCAGCTTCACTCGCCATGTAGGAATCAGAGGAGCCCAGTACCTGTAAGCAGCTGCAGGCTGGATCCCGTCAGCACTGGGGAAGATGCGGTGCAGATAGTCATTCAGCAGCTTGCTGTTCACTATCCCTGCAGCAAAGCAAAAGAAAGCAGCAATGGGAAGTCAAGAGGATCACCCCAAAGTATCAATTCCATCTCCTCCAGCATGGGCAAGAGGTCTCCACCCACTGGGAAACAGTGGAGATTAGGTTTCCACACCACCCTACTGGGCAGCAAAAAGAGACAGCTTCCAGAAGGCATTGACCAGCTGACCATCTTTAGCAGGGCATCGAATGTTCTCTTTGCAAGCCATGGGCTTCACAGCAAGGGCCCATGTTGATCTGAGCAGCCTTGCCACTCTGAGGAGAGGTTAGAAACAGGGCCCATCTATTCTTCTGAAGCTACATCTGCTGATAAACTGGAATTCTGCACACCCACAACAGGAGGTTTTCAATCAAATTCAGTGTGAGTGTGAGTAATCCGATCAGTTCCAACTCAAGGACCATTTCCAGATGTGATTTAACGCAGCCCCCAGATTTTCAGCTTTTACCCCTTTCTGGCTACAGCAGCAGGATAGCTCACAGATTGTAGGGAAGTGAGTAGGGGAAGCTGCAGACCCTCAGGTCTAAACCAATCCCTTGCCAGATCTCCCTGGAAGGCTAGTTTCAGCTCCTCCTGCAGAGACATGCTGTTCTCACACCTCCCATTTCCTTCCCATTCTCCCAGGGCACAGAAGTGGGAAGATTTGAAGTCATCCCAAACAAAAGCCTGCTCAGCTGAAGCTACAGACTATTCAGCACCTCTAAGAGCCAGCAGTCAAACTGACTTAAGGACAGTTTCTCTCTAGAGGAAGAAAAGAAAGTATGCTTGGCTCACTTGAAATCCCATGGCCCTCCATTGTCCCTCTTGGGTTTTGTCTACACCAGGGATAGGCAACCCCCAGCACATGTGCCAACAGTGGCACACAAGCCCGTTTGGAGCGGCACTCAGCATCCTCTGTGGCGCCACAG
The DNA here is from genome assembly GCA_007922175.1 of Pelusios castaneus. NCBI lineage: Eukaryota > Metazoa > Chordata > Testudines > Pelomedusidae > Pelusios > Pelusios castaneus. The sequence goes on from ML686214.1 coordinate 1,212,468, forward strand.
AAATTGCCACTCCTGCCACCAAAAGACACTCCAAGCGGCTTCTTTCGGGGGCGGCTGCAGTGCGGAGGTCCCTGCCACGTCCATGCCCCAGGATACCGTGTAAAGAAGCCACCCAGAGAGGTTCCTCTCTGTGCTGTGTTGCCACCAAAAGGAGTGACTCCAAGTAACTGGGGATAGGGGTCCCCAGGCACGCTGCTGAGAGGAGCCCCTCCAGGCAGTGCCGTCCCTGGGGGGGGGAGGGGCGCGAACGGGGCGATCGCCCCAGGCGCCGCAGTTACGTGGGCCCCACACTGTCCCACTCCCAGCAGGGCAGTGCGGGGCCCGCGCGCTCTGCAGCCCCTCCTCGCACAGCCGCCCCACTGCCTTCAGCAGCGAGCAGAAGGCAGTGGGGCGGGGTGGGCCAGGAGGGCTATGCCCAGCCCCTGGGCCGGCCCTCCCCACCCCCGGGGCGGAGCAGGCAGGCCCAGGGGCGGAGCACGTGGGGCCCAGCCTTAAGGCCAGCCTGCCCCAAATGGCTGGCTCCACTCCGAAGGTGACCTCAGCTTCCCGGCACAGGTCCGGGGCCGCTGGCTCCCTCCCGCCTGCAGGCGGCCTCCGGGGTCAGGGCTGGGACCGGAGCCAACTCTGGCTCCACCCCCACCCCCCCGCAGGTGGCCTCAGCGTCCCGGCCCAGGCCCAGCTACCGCCCACAGGCAGCCTTAGCTTCCAGGACCAGAGCCAGCTCCCCGCAAGCCGGCAGCCTTGGCCTCCCGGCCCAGGGCCAGCTCCTAGGGGGGGCAGAGCGGGCCGGTCAGCCCGCCACGCTCCCTTCCACAATGGGGACGAGGCCCGCTTCGGCCAATTGGCCCTCGGCCCCGCTCCCCCATGGGACCAGCCTGCCTCCAGGTGGCTTCTTTCCATGAATGGGCCATTGGCACCAGCTGAGGGTCGAGGAGGAGGGGCCAGCACAGGGGTCAGCAAAGGTTGCCAGCCCCTGGTCTACACAGACTTTCTGTGCCTGGTAGAGGGTCCACACCGCATGTGTGGCCCAGCTTCTCACACATTACCTTGCCCTGTGGACAAGCCCTTACACTCCATGTCAAGCCAGGAAAATAATTTGCATGGCACTGACACAGCTTCTTACTCACCCATAAATACTGGACTCCTGATCTCAGAAAGGGGCATTTCACACAGAGACGCTCATTCAGCCATGGAAGAGGAGATCCTAATGGACAGTTAAGCAGCCCAGAAAGGGGGCCTGCTGACAACTACCACCTCAACTATCACTCTCGAAGCACCACGGCAGAAGGCGTGAAGACAAGGAGCCCACACTTCTGCCTCAGGTAGAGTAGCTGCATGCAGAGGAAAGGCCTGTGGGGCAAGGGAGTCTCAAAGAGAGACAAGAGGGAGAAGTCACCTCCCAGGAGGGACAGAACCCTTCTGGGGTCTTAGGAAAGGGCTAGGCCTTGTCTGCCCTGGAGTTGTGCCCAACCGCAGCCTCCAGTGTAGCTGCACTGGGGCGACCCGCTAGCACAAGGGAGTTAACTGCAGCTGGCATCAGTATAGCTCATCCCTGCCTGAAAGGGAGTAAAGATTCTCCAGTGCAAACCGGTGCTGCCCTTGGCACACTGGGGGGACGGCAGTGGTGCAGCAGCACTGGAGGCAGAAGTGGGGAAAAATCCCCAGCATAGTTACTGCTAACTAGCTCTTGTAAAAAACTCAGCCTAGGAATCGGTGGAGCCTTCCCCAGCAACTGGCACCTACCCACTATGCAAAGGCACCCACCTGTGACCTTGGGCTTCTCCAGCTCAGTGGTCAGCCTGTAGTTCCTCCGGGAAAAGGCTGTGCCAGCACCTCTGGATGTCATTCTTCACAGCTCCGAGAGCCACCAAGCCCACAGCTGAAACAAGAAGGCACAAAAGTCTCTCATTGGAAGCAAGGGGGCTTGCTGGTTAGAAAGGCCCTGCCCTTCGTTCTTGCCATCATTCTGACTCAGAGGTGTCATTTTGGGTTCCCTGGCTTCAGAAGTGCCCAGCATGGCACTGAACGTGTATGTGCCTGACAGTTAACAGGATCCCTGCCCCAAGAGCTTGCCATCCAAATACCCAGGCCCCAGAGGAGAGACTAGGCACTCACCACACATGGGCATGCAACAGTTCCCAGCACCCGACCAGGTCACAGGACTCAGGGCCAGCACACGCCAGTCCCACCACCCCCTTTCTACTGCACAGAGCTCAACACCAGCCAAAGAGCTCCAGCTCCTACACAGCTTCAGGCCAGAGCGACTACACAGAACCTGGGGAGCAGCAGCACACAGACACTCCTCATGGAGAAAGGGGTCAGGGACAGCCCAGGGTAACAAGTACCAATGCAGCAGTCCCCATGCTCATCCTCATTGCACCCCACATGCCTGCTGAGCAAGGAACATACTAATGTCTCATTCTTCTTCAGTAGGACAGTTTGTGCAAGAGGGAACTGCCTTGGCCAGTGACTGAGGAATGTAGACAGGGGCCTAAACTGGACAAAAGCCATTGGTTACAAAGCAGAGAAGACAGAGACCCAGGGGTTCTACAGGGATAGCAACTGATTTGGCTGGAAGTGAATGAGCTATCGCGAAGAGGGAAATCTAGCACTAGCCTGAATATTCCTGGTCATTCCCAATATTACTGGAACTCAGAGAACTATTTCAGAGCTACCCGACACAGACCCAAGTTCTCACCCGGAACAGATCAGTAGCACAAAGCAGGGACTAAAACAGTTCTCTACATCACCCGTGGTTTTTAAAGGCTCCGATCAAGAAGCACAGATGTGTCAGTTGCCAGCTGTGCTCTGGTTCACACATGTAGTGCATCCACTGTTTATGAGCAACCACTCTACTGAAAACCATTACAATTCCCCCAAGTCCTTGGGAGAGCAGCTGATCAGCCTCAGCATGTTCTCTGCTCTGGAGAAAAGGAGCAGCCAGAAGCAGGCAGTGCAAAGCAAGTCCCTGCACCACTGGAAACATCACCAGAGAAGGCACAATATGAAGACTAGGGCAACTCAAAGGAAAACTGGAGACCCAAGCCAATGATTTAAGTACCACAGGAAGCCCACAAACGGGAGGTCAGTGGGACTCCCAGCCAACAGGAGGTAAAGAGCGAAACAAGGGACTGGAGAGAAAACACAGGATTTCTTCCAATTCCACCAGAACAATGGAGCAAACCCTACTCCACAATTACCCTGATTGTAGTGATGTGGGGACACTCTCTCACTGCTCCCCTGGAATATAATTAAAAACAGGATGATGGGAACAACTCAAATTTGGGAGGTCCTAAGCTCCCAGAATGGCTTTCCTCTGAGAGTTGGGAAGGAACTGAGCAATGAAAGAGCTGACCAACACACCAGACAGAATACAAAATGATCTTGACAACCTGGAGAAACAGTCTGAAATTCAATTAAGACAAACGCAAATTACTACACTTAGGAAGGAATAATCAATCGCACAAATGCAAAATGGGAAAAGACTGCCTAGGAAGAAGTACTGCAGAAAAGGATCTGACGATTATAGCAGATTACAGGTGTCAACGAAGTAATACTGTTGTCAAAAGACCTGATAATCATTCTGGGATGTTGTAATGATGTGGGAATTTTCTGTAACTTTCATGAAGCTTCAGTGTGCCTCGGTTTCTCCTGTACATAGTAGTCATAGCCAAGGAGTGGAAAAGCACTGTTGGCTCTCAGGGAAGGTTAAGTAACATAGCTATGGAAGCTGCCTTGCTGTCTGAGATGTCGGCTAGGTCTGCACTACCCCTTATGTTGGTAAAACTTGTGCCACTTGGGGGTGTGAATATGCCATCCCGAGTGACAAACGCACTGGTGTGACAGCACCATATTGGCAAGGGAGCTTCTCCCGCCGACACAGCTACAGCCTCTCATTGGGGTGGATCCATCGTGTTGACAGGAGAGCTCTCTCCCATCAGCTTAAAGCAGTGATACAAGAGACCTCACAGTGGCGCAGCCTCTTATCAGTCAAGAATCTAGAGGGCAACTGTGAACCAGTCACCAGGACACTGACACCTAGCAACCCACAGACTGAGAACAAAGGCCTGGGAAGCTATAAGGCAGGGGGATAAGAACTGGCTACGGGAAGGAGTCTGGACTCTCACCTGGGAACTGACCATGGAGATCAGATGGGAGAGAGACAGAGTTTGCAGAACGGTGTGCACAACAACGTGGCTGAGTCCTGGGCTACCCAGATGGGTTTGCGCTGGGCATTAATCTTCAGTTCTCCAGGCTACCCTAAGGACTTCCTACGGGGGTGGGTTCCAGTTGACTAATAAACCCAAATGTTTTGACAACGGTTTTGGAGGCAAGCGACTGGTTAGGCACATTGATCCCTGAAGAGTCCATCTCAGCAGGACTTGCTGAACAGTGCTCACAGGGCAACGCATGAGGGCTAGAGCCCCAGGAGTTCAGGCTAAGGAGTCAGCCTTGTGCAGGAGGGTGAGGCCGTAGGGGTCTGGCACATTGAAGGGGGTCCTCCAACAGACTGTCTCAAAACTGGGGGCAAAGCACCGCTCCTGTGGATCTGGGACAGATGGATCAGAACGATGTCAAAGCCTACAGTACGGGGGGGGGGGGGCGCCACTGATAAAGGATTTTGCTGTCTCTGTTTCTAGATTTGTTTTTGTTTTCATCTTTCTGTCTGGAAACAAATCTCCGTGTCCTTGTTATGTTTTTCTTAAAGGCTCCCATATTCTCCAGCTGGGAGGGGTTCCTTTCTAACCTATCATTTTGATTTTTGTAACATGAACTAGAATCTATAAGAGTGGTTGTTACTACATCACGGGTTGGAGATTTCCTTGTTCTTTCCCCGTGAGCGCTCCCGTATTCTGCTTTCAGTAAAGGCTTGCTAATCACACTTAAGTGACTTCAATTTTATTAAGACAACAGAGTCCTGTGGCACTTTTAAAGACTAACAGATTTATTAATCGCATGAGCTTTCGTGGGAGAAAATCCCACTTTGTCAGACGCTTTGAAGATGGGAAAGTTACAGAATGGGAGGAAATTAAATGCATGGGAGTGTATGACATAGCATCAGCTCAGGCTGTAACAGCAAACAGCCTGAGCTGATGCTATGTCATACACTCCCCTGCATTTAATTTCCTCCCACTCTGTAACTTTCCCATCTTCAAAGCGTCTGACGAAGTGGGATTTTCTCCCACAAAAGCTCAAGCGATTAATAAATCTGTTAGTCTTTAAAAGTGCCACAGGACTCTGTTGTCTTTCTACAATAGACTAACACGGCTACCCCTTTGGAATTTGAATTTTATTTACAGAGTATTCTTTGACAACAAGTGCTGTAAACAAGACACGAGAAGGAATTCTTTCTCTACTCAATGCTGATCAGGCCTCAGCTGCAGTTCTGGGCACCACACTTCAAGAAAGAAGTGGACAAACTGGGGAAACGCAACAAGAATGATCAAAGGCCCAGAAAACATGGCCTGTGAAGAAAGATGGAACAAAAGCTCGGTTTGTTCAATCTGGAGAAGAGAAGACTGAAAGGGGACATGATAATAGTCTTCAGGTACATAAAATACTGCCATAAAAAGGTGAGTCATAATTTACTGCCCTGTCCTCAGTGGCTAAGGAGAAGTACTGTAGTAATGGGTTTCAACTGAGGGATGGGCAGCCTAGGTTGGGCATTAGGAAGAATTTCCTAACTATCAGGGTAGTTAAGCACTAGAACAAGTTACACAGAGAGGTGGTGAAATCTCGGTAAATGGACTTTTTTAAGAAGAGGTTAGACACTTGTCAAGGATGGTCTAGATCAGCGGTTCTCAACCTGTGGGTCGCGACCCCTTTGGGGGTCGAACGACCCTTTCACAGGGGTCGCCTAAGACCATCGGAAAACACAGATTTCCGATGGTCTTAGGAACCGAGACACCGGTTGGGGGTCACCACAACACGAGGAACTGTATTAAAGGGTCGCGGCATTAGGAAGGTTGAGAACCACTGGTCTAGATCAATGGTGTTCAAACACTGTGTCAGGACACAAAAGTGTGTGGCAAAGAGCTAGGAGGTGTGTCACAGAAAATTGTCAGGGGCTCCTGCTGCCCACTGCTCTCTGCTGCCCTCAACAGCCCGCTCCTGCTGCATAACACAGGCAGCAGCCAGGGCCAGAGGAGTAAAGGGACTTAGGGTTGCAACCCAGAGATCCTGGGCTGGAGGGTGGGAGGGGCACCACCTGCCCCACAAAAATAAACCCAGCCCCATCAAGACAGACCACCAGGGCACTAGCCTGTGCTGGCTTGACTCTGCCCCCACCCAGGTCCCAGAGTGCTACAGCCTCCCAAGCACTCCCAGCCCAAGTGCCGCCACCACCGGCAGATCATAGTGTATCACTCAGGGAATATCATCGGTCAGGAGTGTCACGGTGGAAAAAAGGTTGAGAACCATTGGTCTAGATCAGTAGTTCCCAACCTTCTTGACTTGAGAACCACAGAGATCATTTTTACAAACCCAAAGGGCCACCAGTCTTTGTCAGCAGGTCCCACTCTACCACTACAGCCAGACAGAAGGAGTTCAGACAAGAGAGAGCCTCCTCACTGATCTTCTGTCTCCCTGATTGCAGCAGGCAAACCACACATGTCCTGTAGCCCTGTGTGCTCCATCTGGGTCCCTAAGTGGTAGCTCCCTTCTGCAGCAAGGGGGATGAAAGATCAGCGCTCCCTTCCCTCTGGCTCCAGCCAGAGGTGGCTTTTGGGGTAGGCGAGGCAGGCGGCCGCCTAGGGCCCCGAGCAGTAAGGCGCCCTATCAGAGGCAGTCGCCTCCTTCTCCTAACTCAGGGGTTGGTAACCCCCAGCACGTGTGTCAAACTTGGCACACAGCCGATCCTGAGCAGCACACAGCGCCGCTCAGGCTCCCCCTGCTGGCCCTGCCACCCCAGCGTGGCCTGGGGGCTGGGGCCACAACAGCTGCGTGCGGCGGCTCCAGGCTCCCTCCTGCTGGCCACATTTCCCCGCTCTGCCCTGTCTGGAGTGGAGGCTCCAGTCCCCGACTCCACAGCAAGATAAGTGCTGTGAGGGGAGCCTCAGGTTGGGAGTTGGGCAGGGGTGGGGACGACCGGCGATGTAAACCGGCCAAGATCAGGGCCTGGCTCAGGGCTTGGCTGGCGCCCCAGCTCAGGGGCCGGCCAGCTCGGGGGCTTGGCTCGGCTCGGGGTTTAGTCCCTATAGGGGGCCCCACAATGGGCCTTTGCCTAGGGCTCCAGATAGCCTACGGCCACATCTGGCTCCAGCCCTGGGGACCAAGCACCTAGGGAACCAAACAGAGTGCTTGGCCCTCTGCTGGAGTCAGGGGAGGGGAGTGCTGATTTCTCCTCCCTCTGGCTCCAGCAAGGACCCCAGCGCCTATGGACCCAGAAGGAGCACTTTGCTGTGCTCCCTGCTACAGCCTGGGGCAAGGAAGCACTGATCTCCTATCCCCTTGGCTGCAGCTAGGAGACTGGACTGGTCTTTTAGCCGGGCGGAAAGGAGCTCTGCCTTAGTCCTCAAGCAGTGGCTCTCTTCTGCAGTCAGGAGGGAACCACAGGCCATTTTAAAAGTTCCTGCAGGCCACAGTTTAGGAATTACTTATCTAGATGATCTTTAGCCCCACCTCAGGGCAGGAGACTGGACTTTACTTATCAAGATCTACACTTCTGTGATTCTATGATTTCCCCTTAAAGCTAGCTACTATGCTGCTTGGCAGCCAGCACCACATACAGTGAGAAGTTGCTTAGTTGGGAATTGTCAACACAACACTTTAGTTTCAGAAGAAACAGGTGGGAAAATCTCATACGGTCAGGTTAATAGAAAGCTAGTTAGATCATCAGCACCAACAGGTAGCTCAATGTTTAGTTCGCAACCAGTAACAAGCGGAGTGCCCCAGGGGTCAGGTCTGGGGCCGGTTTTGTTCAACATCTTCATTGATGATCTGGAGGATGGGGTGGATTGCACCCTCCGCAAGTCTTCAGATTAAACTAAGCTGGGAGAGTGGTAGGGTTAGGATACAGAGTGACCTAGAGAAAAAAAAATTTTTTTTAGACAAGATGACCTTTCAGCAGCGCACTACAAGGGAGAAAACAAGTATTTCACCCTGCTCAGCATTCTTGTCCTAGGAAATTTAATCACCCTGACTGCATTTATTAGTGACAGGTCAGCTGACCAGGGGAAAGCAATTAATTCAGAGGGGTCGCCATTCTTGTACAAGGACATGTAATCACCTTGAATTCATTTGTTTCCGAAAGGTCGGCTGGCCTTTGTACATGTGACCTTGCCAGTACACATACCAAACTACTCCCGCAACCCTGCCACAGCTCCTTGTGACCCCAACAGGGCTCCCCGCAGCCCTGCTAGGTCCCTCCCTACTGCGCCCAGATGTCCCTGAGCCGCAGGCCCTAGGCTGAACAAGCGAGAACCAGACTAAGCTAAAACTAAGAATGGTGCGCCATATGCTGGAGAAAGGTGGGAAAGAACAGGAAATACAAACCCAAGCATAGGCAGGACTAAAGTTAATAAAAAGGTTGTCTAATAATAATTAGAGGAATGGGCCAAAACAAATCTGATGAGGTTCAATAAGGACAAGTCCAAAGTCCTGCACTTAGGACGGAAGAATCCCTTGCACTGCTACAGAGTGGGACTGACTGGCTAGCCAGCAGTTCTGAAGAAAAAGACCTGGGGGTTACAGCAGACAAGAAGCTGGATACGAGTCAACAGTGTGTCCTTATTGCCAGGAAAACTAATGGCATATTGGGCTGCATTAAAAAGAGCATTACCAGCAGATCCAGGGACGTGACTATTCCCCATTATTTGGCACTGGTGAGGCCAAATTTGGATTAGTGTGTTAGTTTTGGGGCCCCCATTACAGGAAGGATGTGAACAAATTGGAGAGAGCTCAGCGGAGGTCAACAAAAATGACTTGTGAAGAGAGGCTGAGGGAACTGGGCCTGTTTAGTCTGTAGAAGAGGATGAGGGGGGATTTGATAGCAGCCTTCAGCTATCTGAAGGGAGTTCCAGGGAGTATAGAGCTAGACTGTTCTCGGTGATGACAGAACAAGGAGCAATGGTCTCAAATTGCACTAGGGAGGTTGAGATTGGATATTAGGAAAAACTATTTTCCCTAGGAGGGTGATGAAGCACTGGAATGAGTTACCTAGGAATATGGTGGAATCTCCATCCTCAGAGGTTTTTAAAGCCTGGCTTGAAAAAGCCCTGACTGGGATGATTTAGTTGGGCTTGGTACTTTGAGCAGGGGACTGGGATTAGATGACTTCCTGGGGTCCTTTCCAACCCTAATATTCTATGAATAGAACACCTTGATGATATTACATGATAGGGAACCCACTTTACCCTTCTCAAAACTGTATTTATTTTAACTTGCCAAAACACTTTGAAACAGCTAATGAAACAGCAACAGCCATTACCAGTATTTCGCACTTTGGATTTTCTAGAGAATTTTGACACCATCCTTAACAAGAGCATTAAGGCAGAGGCTGCCTTTGGCTATTGGGGGCCCTAGACAAAGGCCCACTGTGGGGCCCCCTATAGGCCTGCAGGGGCCCCCCTCTGTGACCCTGCACCACCCCATCCCTCTAGTCCCAGCTCCCCCCATGCAGCCCCTGCTGCCAATTAAGGCAGATGTGGCTTTTGGGGCAGGTGAAGCAGTCGATGGTGCCTCTTGCTACTTGGGGCCCTAGGTGTGCACCTGCTTCACCTACCCCAAAAGCCACCTCTGTATTAAGGCAGGGCTCAACAATACCTGGGTGCCAGGTCACCATGGCACCTGGGAATTGAACCCTGGTGCCTAGCTGTGCTGGGTACTCCGGGGGCAGAATGCCCCCTCACACTTCCCTCCCAAACAAAACAGCTGGTGCCTTCAACAGCATGTGGCTTTTTTTTCCCAGCGGCCACAGGGCTTGTTCACCCCGACCACTGCAGCAAGTGTTCAAAGCAGCTGGGCTTCTGCGCTCCAGACAGCTGCCACTGCCAGTGTCCATGACAATAGCGTTTTTTCAGTGGTGGCATGGCTCTCTCAAAGTGGCAGCAGCATTTCATTGGCAGGCAGCCCTCCAACGTGCCACACACCTAGATGTCCCAGTTTGGGGGCTAGCGCCTAGGTTTGCAGCGCATTTGTCAAGGTCTGTATTAAGGAAAGCTGAGAGCAACAGGGTGAAAGGTGAAGGGCTACCATAGCAATTAATTTAACAACTGGTTAAGGCAAAAGGAAGCAAAGGCCAGGGATAAAGAGCCAATTCTCAGTATGGAAAGACTAGAAGCTGGGTACTTATGGCTTAGTCCTAGAGCTGGTGAGGTCCAACGTATTTGATAACTGTCTGGGAAGGCAGATGGAATGATTTGTAGCAATCTACCAAAGCCATGTGTTGATTTTGGTTAGCATATGCTGGTGAAAACTACGAGGAGCACTCCAAGAGCCCAACAGAACTAGATAGAACAAAAGATGAGGAGGTTCCATGAAGGCAGACAAAAGGTCATCTTGCACAATGGAAACAAACAAGTTAAAGCCATCACACTTAACCGTTTCTGCATTAGCTGTAAACTCTCAGGAAAGAAGTCGATGATTAGTGGAGATATCTATTCAGCATGCAACAGCATTCACAAGAGTAAGATTTTGGGCTGTTTTAGGAGATAACGTATAATGATGCCCACAGGGGTGTGTCCTAACCACAGCCGCTCTCACTTACTATATCCCCTACTCCTAGTCATCTCCGGGATGGGTAAGGTAAGGTATGAGTGGTTTGTCATGACCTCTGTTTTGTCCCTCATTTCATGAGACCAATTTTTTCAATTAGAGGATCAAAGCAAGCAGTTCTGAGATCAGCCCACTCTCCTGTCCCTATTGCCACTTCTAAAATAGTCACAAACAAAAATGGTGTTTCAAAGGGATTAAGACTTGGGACATGTAATACCCTCCCCCTCACCATTGTAAACCCTAAAAAAACAAGTTATGGAACAGCTCTTATCTGCCCATGTAACACCACTTCCAGAGATAGCAACAGGCTCCCCGCCACGCTGAACTTCCCATTGCCTCCAAATAAGGAAACATGCCATGCACAGCACTCTCTCGCTCATCTCCCTCATAGGATACAGCAAAGCCTGGCCTACAATCGCAGCAACAGCAGCGAATACTCAGGGCTGACGTACTTATACAGGCTGAACATGCTGAGCATTCTGTGTTTGTGGAGGGACGGGAATGCTGCAATGAAGGTTTTGCCCAGTACTACCAATGATGCAGGAGGGCAGCATGCCTTTCTTCCACATCCCTCTGAAACCAGTTATCTATCTTTTCATACAGTAAGAAAACAGCCTTAAAACAGGCATTATAGTGAAAAACCACTCTAATCCATGTTCCACACGTCAGTGGCTTGCATCAGACACTCATCCTTGATCTCCAAAGCTGCCAGAGACTCTAGGGAAACAGAGGTCATTTCCCCTGAGGACAGCCTGCAGCTTCATTCCTCTTGGAAACAAAGCAAGTGGTGTCCACCACACCACCCACACTGCAGCCATTTTTACTAAGGTTACAAGCAATTTAAGTTCCATTTTTAGTTATATGAACTGACACCCAAGGGGCAGACCCTGGCAAGGCACCTGGATTGCAGCTTTAAGGGCTAATCACAGGGACACTGGTTATCTTTTATGTAAATGAGATAATAAAATAAGCAGATAAGAGACTTTACAATCTCCACCAGATCCCAAAGTCCTGACCCTCAGCCAGTCTTACAGCTGGACCACAGACCAACACAGAGCCCAGCCCCTAGGCCTCCTCCAGGCTCCACATAGTACTGCATAGCAACCACAAAGCAGAGACTTTGTAGCACCCTGGTGACTCCTGAGACACCTTGCTCGGGGCCTGGGCCCATGGGTGCCCACCCCAGCCACAGTGTCCCTGACAAGGCTCCATAGCCAGGTGGCTACTGGGAATCATGCAGGTGGACAAGTGTCACAGGACAGGTTTGGGGGTTGTAGGTGTTAGACTGGTTGGGGCCCAAGGCAGAAATTCAGGAGCAGGCCCCCACAGAAGGTGCATGTGATGGTCTATGGGGACAAAGCCACCACTAGCGCAATGGTATTGACACTGGCCCAAGGAAGTAAGCCCTGCCGCCTGGGGCCTGAGCCAGAGCGCTGCTGCCCAAGCAACTTAGTTTTGAGGACCCCTTGTGGCCCCAGGAAACTCCCTGCTTGACATCCCTGACACCCACTCTGAAAATTAACCATATTTTACTATATAAGGATGATATCTAAGGTAAAGGGCTGCATTTTTTCATGGAAGGGGTCACATTTTTTAAGTCCAAAGGGGGCTGCCAGCACAACATGGCTGAGAAACACCCCCGCAGTCAATCCACCCATCGGGAGGTGACCAGCCACTGACCTAGCTGCCTCTGCAGTGGGATAAGGTTAACTCACTGAGATCACACAGGGCATGACATGTTTCACAGTCTTAGCCAGGTCAAGTCCCATGTTGAGCATAGACCCCCAGCCTTGAAGAAGAGGGCTAGGAACTCAAGCTGCCCAGAAAGCTGGGTGTTGCCAGGCAGGGCAAGGGGACCAGAGGTCGGAGGTGAGGAAGTGCTCCCTTCTAGCCAACTTCGGCCAATGACTCCCTTTAGTAACCCAGCCCCCCGGACACTGGGGCTTTGCCGGGAGCTCAGCGCTGTACACGGGACGCACGACAGCCCCGTGTCACCAGCATTGATGGCGCAGGCCTGAGAGAAGGACCCGGAGGGCTGCCACAGTGGCCGAGCGCCGCCTCCCTCCCGGCCCGTGTCTCAACAAGGCGAACCCAACGCAGGGCTCCCCCCAGGCATCCAGCCCCGCCCCCGAGCGACCCTGGGCCGGACACAGCCCGCCGGGCCATCGTGGGGAACGCGGGGCGCCAAAGCCACTGCGCCCGCTCCTCCTCCCCCACTCAGGCTGGCCGGCCCCGCGCGTACCGACACTCACCGCCCACTCGCGCCGCTCAGTCACAACACCGCCCGCCCCGGCTACGGAGCCCCGATAGGGACACACGCAGCCGGGGCGGGGCCCAGGGCAGGCCCCGCCCACCCGCGCGGTTGCCGGCTGCTCCTCGCCTGACGAGCGCGGGCGGAGTTTGTGGTGTAGCGCCCCCTGCTGCGCACGCCAGGTTTCTCGCGACGCGCCCCCCTGGATACTGAAGAGTCTCGGCTTCCCTCCAGCGGCTCCCCGGAGCCGCTCGGGGGCAGGCCAGACTTCTGGAGACTGATTGCAAAGTTCCAAATCTGCATATTGCATTGTCTCATTTACATAAAACACTGCCAGCTGAGTGCATAAAGCTGCTGCCCAGAGGCCTTGCTGAGATCAGCCCCTGGGTTGAGGGCTGCCTGCCTAAGGTGACCAGATGTCCTAATTTTATAGGGGCAGTCCCAATATTCGGGGCTTTGGCACCAATTGCCACTCTCAAGCCTTGTCCTATTCTTTCCACTTGCTGTGTGGTCGCGCTATGGCTGCCGTTCCTAGGCACTGATGGTCAGAGGCGGCTTTTGGGGTAAGTGAAGCAGTCGCACGCCTAGGGCCCCAAACAATAAGGGGCCCCATCGCCTGCTTTGCCTACCCCAAAAGCTGCATCTGCCTTAGTTGGCAGCAAGAGGAGGAGCTAGACTCTGGGGCTGGGGTTGGTGGCAGGGAGCTGGGGCTGGAAGATGGGGAGCTGGGGCCACAGAGGGAGGACCCCTGCAGGCCTATGCAGGCCCCACAATGGGCCTTCGCCTAGGGCCCCCAATAGCCAAAGGCTGCCTCAGCTGATGGTGCAGGGAGCCGTGGCTAACCACTATGTTGTTCTGGTCACCGCTAGTGTCAAGGCTGTTGGCAGAGGTGAAGGGGACAGGCAGGAAAGGGAACTATGCTCCATGTCTGTGGTTCTCAAGCAGGGAACGGTGTACCTCTGGGTACATAAAGGTCTTCCAGGCCAGGGGGTCAGGTCATCTCACCATTTGCCTGGATTTACAAAAGGCTACAGTACAAACTAAACTTCCATACAGACAAATTCCAAAGGGGTAGCCATGTTAGTCTATCTCAGAAAAACAACAGAGTCCTGTTTTAAAGACTAACAGATTTATTTATCGCATGATAAAGTGAGATTTTCTCCCACGAAAGCTCATGCGATAAATAAATCTGTTAGTCTTTAGAAGTGCCACAGGATTCTGTTGTTTTTCATACAGACTGTGATTGGTTTGTAGGGCTCTATCCACTATACTCTGAAATGTGCTATATTGATATTCTAATCAATTTGTTGCATAATTCTATGATGCAGGAGCACTGGCCTCTCTGGGGACACCCACGGCAGAGCCCCCAGGCTGCGTCTACACTGGTAAATTAAGTCGACTTAAGCTTGCTTAAGTCGACTTAAGGAAAATAAAGTCGACTTAATTAAAATTAAGTCGACTTCCTAACACCACCTTCCTAATCGATCCAAGGCTTAAGTCGACTCTCTAGAGTCGACTTAAGCCAGTATAGACGTGCGGGAGCCCTAAGTCAACAAAGTCGACTTAGGGCGTGGGTCCCTTCTCGCCGGGACCGCTCAGGTCCTGGCAAGAAAGGACCGTGGGGTTTGCTTCCTTCTCCCCATGACCCGCACTCCAGCTGATCAGCAGCTGGAGCGGGGACCCTGGGGAGAAGGAAGCCCCACGCTTCCCACACTCCGTCCTAGCCGGGACCATGTGGTCCCGACGAGGAAGGAGAGCTGGAGACCCGCGCTCCAGCTGCTCAGCAGCAGGCAGCTAGAGCGGGGATCCCCGCAAGAAGGGACCTCAGGGCTCCCTTCTCTCCAGGACCACTCATGTCCCGGCGAGAAGGAAGCCCCGTGGTCCCTTGTCGCCGGCACCCACGCTCCAGCTGCGGCAGCTGGAGCGCAGGACTCGGGGACAAGTGAGCCCCACGGTCCCAACCAGGAGGGAGCGCGGGAGACCGCGCTCCCTCCTGGCCGTGACCGCTCGGTCTGGCCAGGAGGAAGCCCGGGGCTGCCACGCTCCAGCTGTCTCTCTAGACAGCTGG